>VZTL01046701.1:0-72176 GCA_013400535.1 Scopus umbretta
CTTACTTGGCTAGAAATGTCATGTCATATTGCATTATTTGTCAGATCTCTGAACAGAAGGAAACCATTTTGGAGCTATTTGGTGACAACAATAGCCCCTCATAAAGCCAAAATGGGTCACTTGGTTCTCCTGTCCTGCTCAGCAGCTACTGGCCTTTGAAAGGCTTGAAAAGCAAAACTTTAGGGTCCCACTGTACTGATGATCTTTGCTGCATTCAAAATACTTACAATATCACCTTGGATGCCAGGGAGACCCTGCAAAAGAGGGAGAGAGAGAAAGTGATTTGAGACTCATGCTCACTTTTATACAATCATAGAATCATAGAATTATTAAGGTTGGAGAAGACCTCTGAGATCATCTAGTCCAACCATCACCCCAACAACACCATGCCCACTAAACCATGTCTCGAAGTGCCACATCTACATGTTTTTTAATATGCCCAGGGATGGGGACTCCACCCCCTCCCTGGGCAGCCTGTTCCAATGCTTCACCACTCTTTCAGGAAAGAAATTTTTCCTAATATCCAATCTAAACCTCCCCTGGCGCAACTTGAGGCCATTTCCTCTTGTCCTATTGCTAGTTACTTGGGAGAAGAGACCAACACCCTCCTCACTACACCCTCCTTTCAGGTAGTTGTAGTTTTCTCTTAAATGGTGCTTTGACAAGGTTCGTTAAAACAAATACTTACCATGAGTCCAGGGGGACCAGGAGGACCTGTCCGCCCCGGTCTGCCCGGCAGCCCAGGAATGCCATCCTTCCCAGGTAGACCCTAAATGTATGGAAAATAACAGCATGCAGGTTATGGCCCCAGACCTGAAAACCTAAACAGCTTCATGCAGCACTAGTCTTCTGTACCACTTCAGGGAATCCCCAATTGCCAGCACACACACACATGCGCCAGTTCCCTTTTGCCTGATTTTTCAAAGCCAGCATGGAGCAGGATATATCAAAATACCAACAAAAAAGATGTAAAGACAATTATTTGCTAGATCTCTTCGTTGGTTCTAATCATTTAGTTGCATATTAGCTGACCGAGTGGATGGTTCAGGCTGGTGGACTCACCCTCTCTCCTTTCTCTCCCTTTGTAGTAAAGCTGTATGGGTCATAGCCTCCATGAGCTGGTGAGCCCCTGAAGTTCTTGAAAGGAAAAGGAAAATAGAACAAATGATAATGAAATTATTATCTGCCAAAGGATGGCAAATAAACCCAAACCAGAGTGACCATGAAATGCAGACTAGCACAACTCTTCGCTTATGCAACAGAAGAAAGAAGCAAGGCTGACCCTCCACGAGACCTGTTCATATCCTCAGACTATTTAAAGCCCCTTGGAACTGATGTGTTATTTATTGTGTCTCCGGCCTGTGTCTTGAAATTGGGAGAACAGGATGGAGAACACAAAGTTGTGTAAGGACAAAATGCAGTCAGGGAGTGTATCGATGCCTCATGAAGCCTTGGCCCATGTTACACTTACAGTTCAGAATCTGCTTTTTGGATCAGAGAGTCTCTAAATATTTTTGGTTAGATATCTGCAAGACTTCAGGATACTGTCAATGCAATTCTTCTCCCCCGTGGGATAAATTGGGAAGGATTTTGGCAGAGATGAAATAAAGACCCTGATTCAATCATCCATGGACAACATTCATCTCATCTAATTTTAGACTGCCATAGCATCAACATCACCATCTGAGCTATTCTGCCAGTGTGGACACCTACCTATGGACAGCAGCATGACCAGACTTTGCTGACCACACTGACTAGCTGTCCACCAACTACTGTGGAGACTCTCATTTTCTCCAGTGGAGCTAACATAGACTGTTCAGACTTGCTGACTACAGCCACATCAGTAAACTTGCTAGACCAGCACATGGGCTCTGGGGCTGTCTGATTGTTCTTCATGTCCTCTGGCTTTCTGCTTGATAGGAGGAGTGGGTAGATTTGCCTCCCGACATTTTTGTTTCTGAAGTAAGGGGTAGTGGCAGCTTGGCAGTCTGTTCAGTGGCTCACATGGAGTCTAGAGCTATCTGAGATGCCACAGAACATCTGGGACATCTGCGTGGGGCTGGCAGACACGACGCAGGGTCTATGGAAGACCTGCATTTTGCTGGTTTGCTGGGAAGGAGCACAGAAGCCTGCTGCATTTCCCAAGCTGAAATGGGAGCTTCTAGGATGACCTCCCCAAATAATGGACATGGTTTCCAAAGTTAAAGGTTTTGACACTGATACAACTCCACTGCACACCACACACATATGAGAAGTGACCTGATCAGAGCAGTGATCTTTGAAATCACTGAACAGACACCAGTGAACTAATTCTCACCTTTAAACACCAGGGACCACAAGCCTCCTCTTCTTTTTGGATATGTGATTCAGCTGATGATGGATCAGGGACGAGTGGCTTGCTTTCTGTGTCACCAAATGGCAGTTGCTTGTTGGCTTCATGTCTGGCAACCTACAGCAGGGAGTTTGGCTTAGATTAGTGATCCTCCAGGTTTTGGAACCAGACATCAAACACCAACTTTCAACAGGTCTCAAGAGGTCACTACACTTTTACATCACCAACCTTTTCATTGAAACAGGCATAAAACACCACTGTCGGAGGTACTCTGCAGATGAGCTCACATCCGTACCAATGACCCATCGACCAGACTTAGAAAAGGGCAATGAGTTTATAATACATTCAAGGGCTCTGTCCCTGCAGTGGCCTTATGCAACAAAACTTTCAAAGCTGTATTCTGGCTTCCCCAATTCCACTCCCTTGATTTCAAAGATTTTGTACCTTATCTCTATGGTTGGACAGTAAGTGAGGACAGGATTGGACCCAGCGTCCTAAATCTGTTCTGGCTTTGCTGTGAAACTTTGTTCAGGGAAGAAGATTGCCTTTGTGCATGACCTGTGCCAAGCAAGCTGGCTTATATTCAAAGGGCTGTGAAGTAGCTCACCTCCCCAGATGGTAGCTGGGCCCCTGAAGGCTGAGGGTCAGAGCAAATGACTTCTATCAGCTCTTGGAGGATCTGAGGGAAGTCGTCAAATGTGCTGACGTAGAAAACGTTCTGGAGGTTCTGCTGCAGCAAGATGCTGTTGAGCTCAATGGGGTCAGCTCCTGAGACACCCACAGCAATGACACGGATCCCTGAAACACATCGCTCACTCAATGGAAGCAAAAATGTTTGAGAATAGAGTTTCCAAACCCCTCATCACAAACTTCCTGTTAATAACCTCTGCTGGGATTAGGTACTCCAGTAGTCACGCGAGAACTCACCCGGAGCAGCGTGTGTATAGCAAACTAAGACACTCAAGTTAGGAACAGAAAGAAGAAAGGATGAAGGAGTGAAGAAAGCCAACTCAAAGTGCACACATCACATAATGTACCACCCTCAACCCCCTGGAAATTCATGGAGAACCAAGGCCTCGGGGAAACACAGTAGGGCAACTCTTACCCAAAGCATGGGCTACTCTGGCTGGTGGCAACACATCATCCTGGGATCGCCCATCAGTCATGAGGACCAGGACATGAGGGAAATCTGGTCTCATCCCTCTGGAGGACTGAAATATCTCCTTTAGCATGTAGGCTAAACCACGGCCTGGGAAAACATGGACAGGGATGGTGTAAACCTGCCTGTTAGGTCTGCGGGTGGGGAATGTGGGTCTCCTTCCACAGGTGGAGAAAAAAGGGCATTCAGTGTGGCCCCATAAATGGACAGTAGTCCCTACCATGGGCCAGTGTCTTCTGAGGGAAGACAGCAGTAAATCAGATTGACTGAAATGGTTCAGGCTGAATTGAGCAGATAGTCTTGGAAAGGAAAAAAAAATAGTTTCAGGAGATTTGATGCATTTTCCTTGCATTTTAGGAAATGAACCCACAGAATTCTCATTTCCAAACTTCTTTAGAAAGACCAGGAAAGTTTCACAAAGAACTCTTCCCCAAACTGAAATGGTTAAGAAGGCCCCAAACAGTATGGAAAGACTCCTATGAGGGGTAAAATGCCTCTGTTGACACAACCTCCATAA
The DNA here is from genome assembly GCA_013400535.1 of Scopus umbretta. NCBI lineage: Eukaryota > Metazoa > Chordata > Aves > Pelecaniformes > Scopidae > Scopus > Scopus umbretta. Next base: position 4,009 of record VZTL01046701.1, read on the forward strand.
AAAGGAAGATTAGAAGCAAGACTACCTAGAAATTTGCAATCTGACCAGTTTCACACCTGCTTTCCCTGACCAGTCCCATCAAAATTCTTGTATTTTGACCAGCCCCATTTTTCTGTGTTCCTGACCAATACCACTGAGCCAGGACGAGGTATATAAGCCTTCAAATAACATACATGGGTTCCTCAAGGCTTCCCTTTATTTTGACTGATGGGAATACATTTAGGTGGGCCATTTAAAAAGGGTGAAGTTAAAACTAACTACCTTCAGCTTAATATCATTGCTTGAGCACCTTCAGGGAACCAGGTATACCCTACTGTCCTGCTGGGAATAAGTAGGTGGAAAGTGCTGTCTGTCTCTGAGCTTTTTAACTACATCAGAAAAGTGTCTGAAGTTCCAAGATGCTGAGCTAATGAAAAGCTGTGTTATTGGTACAACAGAGGTGAACAAAGGACACTTACGTGATGACACACCATGAAAATAGGACAGGCCACATTATTTTGTTGTTAGGGTAACAAGGCAATAATTGTTGGAATTTGCTGATTAAAATGTGCATACAGTGGGCAATAAGGATGCTTCAGCATCAACTATCCTTATCTAATGTTTATGGGCTTTGTCTCCAAGCCAGGTACAAACACCTCCCTCAAGTGCAGGCAAGGTTATAAAATAAGGAAGAGAAACCCAGCAGTAAAACTAGGACATGGATAAAGGACACCATGGAAAGGTTGGAAAGACCATCCCTGGAAAGAAAACTAAATTCAATCCTCCATTCTCCAATTCTGAAGAACCTTGGGCCATAACTTTCCAACCAGATAAATGGGTTCAAAACACTCAGACAAATGCTGTCCCTGGTCTCCAGCCTCTGTCTTTGTCCAGAAGGTCCACCCCACATGTGCAGCTCACCCATGCACACCTGTTTTTGTATTGCCTCCAGCATAGTGCAGTCCCTTGATGGCTCTCAGGGCGCTGTTGCGGTCCCGGTGCTGGTTGAAGTGGAAGGCTGCCCTGGGCTCCTCGCTGTATTGAGCAACAGCAACCTGCCAAAGAAAAAGGGATTAAAAAATGTGGAGGGCTCAGGCACACAGCAAATGTGCCATCACTCAATAAACTGCCTTGACTTAGATATTACAACTAGTTGTGGTGCAACAGGAGTGTAAAGACGTGTTTTTTTGCAGACTGAAAACAGACACAAAAACGGCTGTCAGGTTGGCAGGCACACAGGGCACAATCCGTATGCTTAAGCATGGGTGAGGTACTATTTCAGACTTTCTAGGGCTTCAGAGTTTTCTGCACAGGCTGGTGGATACAGCACAGGACTGATGAGAGACCTGCACATTTCAGGTAGCTCATGGTTGGGTGGAAGCATCTCCTGCTGCAGCAGCTCCCATGGCAGCACCCATCCCTCCTGAATTAAACCCATGATCTCCATTGAGTGCAAAAGGAGGCCAGCTACTCAGCTCATACTATAGCCATCTAAATCAAAATGTCGTTGTTTCCCCAGAATTATTTGTTACCCCACGGTAACTTCATCATGTGTCTACACCTTGAAGACTACCTGTAAGTAAAGAGTGCAAGAAGCTCCCCGTTTCCTGATCAACTGAAAGTAAGCTATTCAGGTCTCCCTTTCAAAGGGCTAGTTCAGGTATCACATTAATTAAACAAAAATGACCCAAACTAAATTATCTACTGAGTCTTCCAATTGGCTTTGCTGAGTTGTCACTTAATGCTGTAGGTTTCATTTGCCCTTGACATGTTTCACAGCATGGTCTGTGGATCTGGTCCTCTGCTTGTCTGGAGGATGCAGCTGCTGGCATGTGCTGCATCTCCCATCTGGGCCCCCACCTTTGTTCTCCACCCATTAGCAGTCTGGATGTGGGCAGAAATGGGGCCCTAGAGGGGGACCCATGACTGACACATCCCTGGGCTCCATAATCTGGATAGCACTTCAGTAGGTCTGGGATTTTCTTCATTCCTGATGACTTGCTCAAAATAACCAAGAAATGGAAATATATCCAAATGAGTAGGCTGAGATTTAGGAGGCTTTTATTCATGCCTTTGTTGAATACACACATGTCTTTAGACAAAGCACTTAGCCTCTCTGAGCCACAACATGTGAGCAAGCAGATTGCTGTCATCGCAAGGGTGAGCAAAAGGTGAACACTTGGAAGGAAAACACCTTTAGGAAACAGAACAACAAAATCTTGCCTGTGTTCCTTCAGGACCGATCTTAGGGAAATAGGAAACAATCCGGAAGAGGAAATCCTTCACTTTATTGAAATTGCTTTGGCCAATACTCGAGGACTCGTCCACCAGGAACCCAATGTCTGCTCTGAACTTGCCACAGACTGCAGAGGGAAGAGAGGATCTGTAAGCTGGGGAAGTCCTAAAGAAGCAGCATGTTTCTTTGTGTTCAGAGCGACAAAATGAGCCCAAGCACAAATACCTCTTGCGAAACAAAATGTCGGTAAGTGAGAAGGCAACACCTTCACCCAACAGGGTAGTGCTGAAAGCTTCACTTCATTTTATGGGGTTTGTGTCTTCCCTTTCCCTGACATTGTCCGCTCTCACTACTCAGTGAATAAAGACTAGTTTTGGCTTCTGAGATCAGAGAAGACCATGGTCCCTGGTGGTTTTGATCTACTGCTACATCATCATCAAATCACACATGGATACACACTCACTTGGCCCAGGGAGAGTTGTCAGCAGTGGAGACACTACAGTGGTTGATAGTGGGGTCTCTGGGGTTGTTGGTAGCTTTCTGGTGGTGGCCAGTGGAAAAGGAGTAGTCCCCACATTGCTAGGCGATATGGATGGGGATCTCATTATATCCAGTTTTGCAGAAGTCACTGGAGCTATTGGTGCAGATGAAGCTCTTTGAGGTCCCACTGTAAGAGGCAAACAAAAAAAGGTGTTTGTGAAACCTCTTTTAGTTATGATTCCTCTACCTAGCAAAGCATCAGAAGGGTAGAGAAGGCAAGAAATTAGCCTCAGTAGCAGTTAGTAGGTAAAACTGCAATATAAGACTCCAGCCTTCATACCTGTTTGCCCAAGGAGTGTTGTCTCTGGTCCCTCCTTATCTCTGAAGACTGGTCTTATAGAAAACAAATACATTTCTTTGGTGCGCAGTCCTGTCACTCGATATGATCTAGAAGCTGCTGATAACAGTTCCTGAGAAAGATCAGAAGCTGCGAAAAAGGAAGAAACATGCATTGACTGGGAGCCAGAGAAACTCAGAATAACTCCCATGTCTGAAGCATCCCATCTTCTAATGACACCACCTTTGGCAAACAGGAGCTTGGGGATGAGACGAGTCCTGGGCTTTGGAGCAGAGGCTCTTGGTAAGATGTGTTTACAAACGGCAATGGTCAGGTCCTAAACCAGATGAAATAAGGTTGGTTGCATCTGACAAGGGATTTATTGAGTAGGTGAACAGGAAAAGAAAATGGGAATTTGTACAAGTGTTTAGAGAGGGCATCTGGTCCAGGTGGTGTCTGAGGCTAAGATCTGTGATAGACCTATGGTTTGTAGTGCTTAGCATGTATAGAAACAGGATTGTTTTTTGTTAACGAATGGAAAGATTTCTGAAAAGTAGAATCAAACTTACTTGAGAAATTTAGCTGCATATAATAGATGTTTTTGATCTAAAATGACAGGAAAAATCTGTGAAAATGTCATAATAATGTTTTGACATTTTATAAGTGTCTTATTTTGGAAATACTGAATGATGAGCTTTGATGCTGTTCAATGTGAAACATGCATCTTTTCATGCTGAAATAGCATTTTCCCTCTAAAAAATAAAAAAAGTTTTGTTTCTACAGAAAGAAATTAAATTGGTGTAAATAATCCGTTTCATTTTCATTAGATGTTCTCAATTACCCCCAAAAAATATTGGAAGGGAGGTTTTTCTCCTTTAAAAAAAAAATCCTTCCTGCAGTTTGACTCAAACTCTTCTTCTCCCTTCCCTTTGGGTAGGCAAGTCAAAATAACAATAATTGGTTTAGATGCCATGCTACCTTGTCTGAAGAGATTCACTGTAGGCAGCACAAGCTGACAGTTCTGCCGAAACACTGATCTATGGCAGCCCACCACCCACCCTGCCTGCCTAAACCCCCCAAATGGGCACGTCTAGCTACTTTTCCTTTTGCAGCTATGCCACTGTGTAGCACTAAACCCCTTTGTTTCACATAATGGGTCTTTCACACAATAAGAAATAGTGTATGGTTACCACACTCGTACTCTGGGACAGAAAGAAGACTTTGATGGTGGACTGAGGTAGGAGGTACCTGGATCATACCCAGGGAGGGATGCCCAGCACAAGACTAGCAAGCACATGCAGGAAGAAATCTACAGCCTTTGGAGAAGGAAGATGGTGTTTCCTGGGGACAATTTTCTATGAAGAATAAAGCTGATGGATTTTTTTTTTGCAAGGGACAAGAGACTGTGAGACTCAAGATGCAAATGCAAGATTAAACGAGCATCTACTGATTAGGTGGATAAGAAAACCATGACTTTGGTGCTCCAAGAACAGTCAAGAGAAAGTAGAAAGAAGAGAGAGGAAGGCAACATCCAGCTGAACTTCTCCAAGGTCTTTCGTGTCGCATGGGGGAGGAAGGCTGGCTCTGGATGGAGCGCCATTGACACACATGGGTTTGGTTTTGTGTAACACTGGACAGAGGAGGTCTACAGCTGGGGCTACCTCAAGCTGCGTAGAAGGGGATCCAATCTTATATAGGGCAGGCGGGCTAGAGTCAGCCGGCAGGGAGGAGGGCATTAAATGAACTTAAAAGCGGGGGTAAGGGAATTGGTAAAAGAATGAGTACTCATTTAGAAAAAAATCAAGTTGCGGAGAAGAAAATTAATCAAGGGACCAAGAGACAAAAAAAAAAAAAAAAAAGAAAAAATTTTTAATTGCTTTTATACACTAATGCTGGCAGCCTGGATAATTAAACAAGAGAAATTGGAATTACTCACTTATGAGCATAAATTTGATCTCGTTGGTACTATTGAAATGTGGTGGCAAGATTCATCTGACTGGAATGTTAAATCAATAGTTATAAACCTATTTCAGAAGGATCGATTGAGTGAGGGCACAGGGGGACTGTCAGACATGGTATTATCCATTTCTGAGCCCCTGACAACTCTGAAACCAATGATTTTTGAATACTTACGGATCGATACTTTAACAGCATGGCACAGGAGAGGAACAGTTGCATTAGATCACTCAAATCACCCTACAGAACCAAATATTCAGTTCCCTGATCACTTATCCATAATATGTAGAGCAAAAAAATCATGCTACCACAGGAGACTTCATCCTGAGTGACATATGCTGCAAGTCTTAAGCTGCCAATACCAAAATGTCCTTGGAATTAAAAAAAATTAAAGCTGATGACCTGGTAGCTCAAAAAACACTGCAGGGAGCGCAGGGGAATTGTGTCAGATACATTTTCTTTATTGACTTGTGAAGATGAACTGATCCCTAGCAAAAAGTTAGTGGCTGAAGCACCAGTGACAGGCAACTTGCTATATTCAAAGAGGTTTAAGCCCACTCCAGAAAAAATAATACAGCTGGTGCTTTAAAAGGGCAAACCCCATAAGGCCAAGTCAATTGGAAAAAGAAATACGCACTAGGGGTTGTGAGCAATTATTAAGAAAGTTTTAAAAGCTGTTTACTATATAGCAAAGCTTTTAAACAGATAAGAATTAAGGTTGTATGGATGACAAAAACCAACCTTTGCTTGGTTCACTGCAACTATTCCTGATGGACAGGTAGTGACTCTAGAGGAAGAAACACTGATAATGCCAACCAGAAAGCTTTTTTCTAAGCAATTTTCATGTCTTATTTTTCTTCCCCTAAGCATTTTGCAAATGGGTCACCTTGTGAGTTTCCTCAGCGGGCCAGCTTCCATTTTTTTCCCTTTCACCCAAATGAAGAAGTTGAGATGAGGGGACATGACCTATGGAAGCCACCAGGGTCAACCTTCTATTCTCTTGCTAAGCAGAGTTCAGACAGGTTCAAAAGAAGAACCAGTGTTGGTGCCATCAGTGATGGCATCATTTACCCCAGGTCAAACTGGGCAGCACTTGGAGACACAAGTCATGACACTTGACGAAAACAGCAGCCACTAAAGGCTGGCGGTGGAAAGACATTTCCCCTTTAGTACCTGCCATCTGCACCTTCCACAGCATCAGCTGGCTCTAAGACCAGGTACTGAATCAAGGAGACCACAGGGCAAGCCAGAGATGTCCACGCTCCATCCTCAAATTCTCTTGGGTGACAAGGCAGCTCACACAGGAAGAGACCAAATTACAAATGATCCTTCCTTCTCCCACCAAAAAAACATTACCTGAGGACAAACGCCATGTTAACAGGTACATGGATGCCCCAGGAACAGCCGTCCAAGTCAGCAAAATGCTGGTCTCTGCAGCTTCCTGCACTGTGAACTCAGTCACTCTGGGTAAATCCACTGTTAGAGAAGAAAGAAACAAAGCTTAGGGAGGGTAGAAGCTACCACCGAGAACTTGCCTGAGCTGAAAGGAAGCTGATGCATCCTTTGGGAGACTCAAATCTTTGCCCCACTGAAAGCAAAGGCAAAAAGTCCATAGAAATTATGAGTATGAAGCACATCCCAGCTACACTTGTCCACAGCTCCAGCTGTTGGTGAATCTCTCAGATGACATCTACCCCTGGGTGCAAAGATATGTGTGCCAGGAAACACACCTTAGCCTGCAACCAGCTTTGGAGACCTTCTGTCTCCTTAAATACCATATTTCTGGTGAGAGGAAGTTGTCCCTGCAGCCCTTTAGGGCTAGTGGGAATTGGTGGAGTTTTAGCAAATAACTGTTGGCAGATCTTCAACCTAGACTGCCAAGTGTTTCTCTGAACTGATTGTGAAATCTGAGCTGTTGAGATGGGCAATAAAGGTTTTGCTTGCTCACTTGCACCAGATGCTAGTGCTCCCTGAAACCACAGCGCTGTCCCCGCACCCCTGGTCTTCTCCACCACTTGATCTCCAAATCTGCCTATTATGCAGCATCAATCAAGTTGCATGATGCCACAGCATCATGAGTGATGTTTGCCTTTACCTAGTGGAAATGGTCAAGATATTGTAACTAAAGAGGTAATTCCAAGATAATGTGGAATAAAAATAGCATCTCACAGTGATTATTGGCAGGGGAAGACAGGCAAAGTCCCAACATGTCTCGGTAATAAGAAGAAAGGACGAATGCATGTTTTCTGGCATGCTGGCTGGTGGGACCTGAGAAGTAGTAAGGTGTCTAACAGCCAGTATTGCTCTTTTTCCATCCTCAGCTCCCATCAGAGCCCCTAGGAAGACACAGCCCCCAGCACTAATGCGGAAATGCTCTTGTCCTCACCCAGTGGTTCTGTACTCACAAGTTTTGGCTGTGAGGAGTGTGGGGCTTCCCTCCCGTTCTCCAATCATTGCGGACATGCAGACGGTATAGGTGGTGCTCTCCTTCAGTTTGGGGATCGTGAAGGAGACTGCCTCTGCTGCAACCACCTCGGAGATTTCCAAGCCACCTAAGAAAAGCCATTCAAAAAACCCCACTGTTACATAGAAAGGGCAGGGTAATTGCTATTAACAATTATTACAGCAGTTTCCTCCCACATATCTTCTGGGACCTTGCCAGGGAGGAGTGTTATGTGCTCATTTTGCATATGGGGAAACTGAGGCATGGGCAGGTGATAGCTCTGGTCACAAAGGCATCACATACACTGCTGGAAGGGAACAACTTCCCCGACTTCCCAACTATGCCTGTATCCAACAGATAAATTTGTTGGCAACTAAAACCTGGCTCGTTTACAGGGCTTCAACCTGCTCCCGTAGATACTATAGTCCCCACCTACCCCGATCATCTGTGCAAAAAGGAATGAGCTGAGCTAATCTCCTATTTTCTGGGGTTCCTTGTGCTCTGTCCTCATACAGCACCTCACTAAGAGAGCAGGATGCTTACCATTGAATGGCACCCAGGATATCTTATAATGAGTTACCCCAGGAAGCCTCCTCCAAGACAGCTTCAAACTGTTTATGCCAGCCTCAGTAATCCTCAGATCTTGAATGGTCTGGATGGGGTTGGAGTCTGCAAGAGACGCTGCAAAAATTAACCAGGATGAGATGTCTGAAGTAACAGCCCGAGTTATGCAGAATTCATGGTTCTAAGCTAAGGCACTCAAGAAAGATTTGGATATTTAAGCAATATCTGCTTTCCAGACATTACCCAGGGATGCCAGGCTGCATTTCCTAATGAATCCATGGAGAGGAGCACTGTGCAGTTAAGCTGAGGGATCTCATCCACATTTCTTACTGCCTGCACCAAACTCTGATGACACAACACAGGGACACGAAGAGGGAGCCATGACAGGACAGATCATCCAGATGCATCTTCAAACACCGTGGGGAACTGTGGTCCAGATGAACTCACATGAAAAAAGACACTTGAAAGGACACAGAACCCCAAGTTTGAAGAGGCAGAGCCACAAATCAAGGAATGGTGAACCTTGAGAGAGCGTGCTGGTGAGCTGACCCCGAGTGGTGCCTGCAGAGAGGCTCCTACCTTCCTGAGATGGCTGTGGATAAATAAGACTGTGGAGTGTGTTAATACAGCCAGGGTTGCCTACCTATGCCAAACCTGTTTAACACACCAGAAGGACATGTCCACTCCTACCCATGGGAACAGCCCTGGATTATTTCTACCAGCTACAAGGGCTACTCATGTCACTCGTGCAATGCACAGGACCACGAATCCAGTCTGCTTCCCACCATAAAGAGGGTTATTCCACTAGGACATACCTGTGTGGTGAGTCAGAGTCACCTCTGGCCCCTCGGTCTTGCTGAAGACGGCCCGAACACTGACTTTATACAGGGTGTTGGGCAGCAAATGGTCAATCCGGTAAGCCAACACCCTACTGCCCAGGTACTGAGTTTTGGCAACCTGTTTTTCTGTAAAAAGAAAGGATACTTCAGAGCCTGTAGCTCACCAGTGAGGCTGGTGGCATCCACTCCAAAGGAAATAGCCATTTCTTGCTGTACTACTCTTTCAGAGCTTTGGGGATTATCTTCATAAATGGAAGTGCACAAATGCAAACAGAGAAGCAGCCATCACCAACAGCTGCAGGCTGAAGGCCAATGTTTCTCAATAGTGAGATCTCTTTCCTACCCCGGGCAGTAGATCAGAAGTTTGGAAAGGTGGCTCCCATGGCCATGGCATGGGTTTGTGCCAGGAACAAGTATGTGCGCCCTTTCTCTCCTCACCTTTGCCTGCTCCCACAGGGCTCCAGGTGACTTTGAATTTGGTGGCAGCTGCCATGGCACTCCACACCAGAGACAGGCTTGTGCTGGTGTAGGACATCACCTTGAAATTGGAGACGTAGCCAAGAGGAGCTGCAAGGTGAAGACAGCATTACACAACTGCCCAACAGGGCTTCTCACTGTCAGTATAATGAGGCAAAAATTATGTGAAAGAGTTAAAAGCAGTATCTCTGCTTATCTTCAGTGTCTGATCATCTTTACCTTGTGAGACACTGGTTTTCACTGTTTGAGGTCTGGGCCACATGTGTACATCCTACCTCCTTTAGCACCGAGGAGTGTATTCTGCGCTAGATTCAGGTGGGAACATCTCTGCAAGCCCAGGACAGGCAGTACAGGGACCCAGGGAGTTGTGAAATCCAGATCCCAGTGCTCCCAAACTGCCTGCAGGTTGAAACATCCACCGAGAGCTCCCATGGGTGCTGAACATTAGTGTTTGCCTGTGCCCCCTCTTCACAAGGGTCAGCCCATTATCTCCATACTGTATTCCAGGGTTGCTAGTCACCTTCTGCCACTTTTAAAACTCTATGAGGATACATCTGGTACTGTACAGATATTGCCTCTGCTTTCTGATCACCACACTCAGCATTGCTGCCTTCCCTGCCCCAAGATGCAGCGATCTTGAAGTTTGCCCTGGGAGGACAAGCTCTGGCCATCAACTAGACCACTGTCTTTCCCTGTTTTACATGAAGAATTTGCATCTGCTACCTGTTGTCCGGGCAACCTGATCTTCCAGCACAGTCCTTTGGAGTCCCCCCTTCTTTGAGGCAGGGGACAGCCCTTGTCACCAGGCAGAAAGGACCACATTAGGGTGTTCCTCTCCTTTTATCACCCTATGGCTCCCTACAGCAGAATTTACCCAGGCCTCATCTCTTCCAGCTAGACTCTTTGACAACGTTGAAAACTTTGGCTGTTGGTCTGGGTTTCGGGATGCCTGGAAGCTCAGTGTGCGCAGATTGGGCAGTTCATATCTGAAGCTCTGCGCAAGCCTATGGCACATGACCATACCCACTGCAGAGCACATTGGCTCCAGTTTGCATGTGAAGACTCCCAGGTAGAAAACCCAGAGCCTTTGGGATTCACGGTTTTAGCTACCAGGCACAGCAGGTCAGCAGGGCAAAGGACAACCACCACGGTGCCTCTGACATGAGGTGATGGGAGTGAGGAGGCACGGTGTAAGGGCTTTGTGGGGATACACAAGGTTGAACCAGCCACGCAAGGGTTGTGTGCTGTGGTAGCTACTTGAACATCCTGCCTGTACTCACATGTCCTGGCTGAGGTTGTGATCCCTGGTCCCTCCACGGAGCCAAAGAGCACATAGAGGGAAATCACGTACTCGGTGTCATGGGCCAGGTTGCGGAGCTGGTAGGCTGTGATTGACTTGTTGAGGGCCAGCTGGCGAGGACGGTCTTTGCCAAAGAACTCTTTGGAAGAGAGAAAATAAAATAGAAGAGGATAAAGACTGAAAAGTCTGGAGAACAGCTCTGTTGCATACTGGGAAAGACACCATGTTTCTCCCGGCTGGCCACCTCTGACCCAGCTGAATCTCTGTTGTAGGATACCCATATGTGTGCTGGGGCAAGAGAGTTTTCCTATGGTTATTTATTTGGGAATTTGAATGACTAAAGGATCCAAACCAGCTGAGAGGAACCTAAGGAACCAAAACACCTCTCACATCCAGGGCCCACAGTAATGTGGTGCAGGCTGGGGTGGCTCCAGCATGTGCTCTGCCCCTCCCCAGTGTCTCCAGGGAGTTGCAAAGTCCCTCTATTGGATGACCAGGACTCTTGCACACACTGGGATATGCATTGGGCTGGGGTCAGGCTGAATGTAGTTGCTGTGGGGACCCTGACTACTGGCATTGTGGGTCAGGTCCAGGAATAATTTCTCATTTCAGTTCGTGCCCTGAAGTTGTGGGAGATGCTGCTCAGACCAGTTAATGAGCTGGACCTGCCCCTACGCCCACCATCCTTGAGGTTCCTAGTGCCTTATCTCCTATCCTACAGAAGAAGGTGGAGGTGATGCAGGCTGGAGGAGAGTGGGATCTTACCTGGTGTAGGACCCCACGCCACTCGGTACCCAGTGGCCCCAGCAACAGAGTCCCAGGAGACCAGAGCACTGTTGATAGATATCTCACTCACTTTCAGCATCTGGACGGTGCTCGATGCCACTGCAAGAGAGCAAAGTTGACCAATTGCATCAAGGTCCCAACAGCTTCTAAATGGTCCCCAAAAGTCGCAGTGAACCAGACTGCTTCCTGCACCAGGTGACAGACACGGTGGTGACTACAAATGATACCAGCTCTGTGCTGCCAGCACAGCCTGACCCCCATCTGTGTCTGCTTGGGCTGGCTCCCACCCCTGCTACAGGGCACTCACCCGTTGTTGCTTTTCCACTCACCACCGGCCCCTCAACATCCCCAAAGATGGGGTTGATGGTGACGGTGTACTCTGTGCCAGACTGCAGCCCCTGGATCATGTAGTAGTTGTAGGTGTTGCTGAGGTTCACATCCTGGATGCTGCCCTCTGCAAAGGGAAATGATGTCTGATCTCTCTCGGGTCAGACCAAGGAGGACCACTCTCCTTGGGTCTCCTTGTCTGGGAAGGCGGCGGACAATCCTGAAAACAACCACTTGAGAACTACACAGTTGTGTGAGATTGAATGGCATGTCATCCTCCTGGCTTGCACATGTGCTGCCGAGGTCCTCAAGCCAAAGACGGTAGGGATAGGGCTTAGTGCAACCAGCACAAATCTGGGTTGAGGAGCTAATGTATATGGAGGTAGAAATAACCCACAGCCCCTCAGGCAGACCTCAGCGACCACTGACAGATCAAGGCAGCTCAGGGCTTTGCAGGGCAAAGAAAATAAATCAGGTAGTAACACACAAATGGCCACGTACGGGTCCGTGAGCAGTCCCGTAAGAGGGTCCACACTCTGCCCAGCCCTGGGTGGCTCAGTGCTGGAGTCACCTTGCCTTCCCTGCAGGACACTGGAGCCAACTAATGCCACAAAAGACATTTTGTCATTTTTGTATCGTTGTTGTAGAGTAGAAACCACTCAGCTAAACCTCTCAGCATTGCTCTAGAGGGAGGCGGGGCAGGAGAAGAGTTAAAACCTAATCCCTGGGGATTGCACCCCGTTTTCAGAGGGGCAGAGGGGTGCAGGCAGCAGCAGGTCGGATTTGGGGGGGGGAAGGCTGCCATTTGCAGTTTGGTCACTGGAGGGTGCCATGTCCCCATTTTCTGCTCCGCCAGCACCCTGCACCCCCATCCCCCTTCTCTCACCCCACACCATGGACCTTCTCTCCATATCAGCTGCTCTTTTATGTTTATCTGTTCTCTGTCTTAGAAGTAGAGAAGAAAAATCAAACCACTCCAGTGGCTGGGACGACTGCACGGGCATGGGCAGAAGGTGCCTCGATCCCAGCGCCACTGCACCCATAACACAAGGCCCTGGGATGGGATGGAGCATGGGAGGAGGACCCCCAAGGTTCCAGCAGTGAGAGTCGGACTTTTGCCACCCTTGGATTTTGGGTGAACCAGTATCGGGTGAAAGAGGTGCTCAGAAAGAGAAAACCTGAAGCGGAGGCGATGTGCCCTTGCTGCTTCATCTGAGGATGTCCCTCATTGTCCCCTCAAGAAGGGGTGTCCCCACTCCAAAGACATGGCAGGCTAAAGATGTGCATGCTCATTTCTGGCTGGGCTATTGAGCAAAGACTAGGTAAACAGCTGAGTTTTGGGGCATGCCATGCTTTTTTTCTGGAGAACCATTAATGACAAAGCAATAAAAACAGTTTTATATTTTCCCTCTAAAGAATTTTCCCTTCTGATGACCTTCAGAGCTCTTCTCCAGTTAATCCCCCTCCCCTGGTGGGAGATATCTCCTTATTTCATAACCAGGGGAAACTAAGCCAGAGGAGAGTGTGCTATTTATTCAAAGCCTGTGATGGAGCCCAGGTGTCCTGACACCCCCCGTCTAGTCTTTGAACCACAGAAACATCCATCTCTCAAGGCCAAAATATGCCATCAGACCTGGATTTCTAACTTCTGCTCCCCCACACCAGCAAGGAAAATATGTTTGGGTTCAGGGCAGGGGAGAGGCTCCAGCTGCAAATGCAGATCTGTCTTCAAACACCAAAGTCTGTCTGAGAATGACGATGCATTATGGGATGCTGGGGGACGAAGCCAGGTCTTAGCGCTGCAGAGAGAAAAGCAACAAGCACAGGTGCTTCCAGTCTGTAACGTGGCACCCGTCGCCCCAAACAGGGGGTAACCCCAGATGCTCAGGGGCTGTGGGATGTGCAGCTCTGCATGGAGTACTTTCCCAGCTTCTCTCCAGCTATTAATCCTTTCCAGAGCTACTCAGGTCCAGTAAATCCGGCACTAATCCCATGTTAACAGGGCTGGATACCTGTTAGCCTGCTTTATGCAGAGCCAGAGCAGGTATTTTTGCATCCATGGCAGTGTTTACCATCAACACCCATGGTATGGTGCTCTGTTGCAAGCGGCTGATTTATTCCTGCGTGCAGAAAACTCCACCATTCACAGACCCAAAAAACCTGTTTTACTCCAGCTTCTTGTTGCATGTCTGGACAAAGAAGGTGTCAGAGCACCCAGTGCCATGGGGACCTCACAGCTCCTGTCTCTCCACGTCCCTGCTCCACTGATGCATGCACCCCATTCCTGAGTCTCTACCTGCTGATGTCCAGGTGAGTCTGTACCCCGTTGCTCCCCGGACAGGGCTCCACCTTGCCTGGAGCGTGTTGGTAGTCTCATTCTGCAGTGCGATGCTTTTCACAGGCAGGAGCTTCACTGGAAGGAGGACAGGGAACAAACCTTTCAGAGTACCTACTTGCCAGTGGAGGACTTTGCTGGCTGCCCTCCCTGCATTGCTGTTCCTCCAGCCTGCCTTCTAGCAGGAGAGGGATTTACAAGGGCTCCTGCCCTCCCTGAGGGCATCTCATAAAAGCAGTGGGGAAAACAACCATATCTGTGACCACTGCTTCCCAGGACCAATGCCTCTAATGCACTACCTCGCTTGCTTTATGCAGCGTGGGTGCAAAACGGGAGGGCAAATGAGGAAGGGAAGTCTCCCACCCTTCCTCCCAAGCAGCGTGATGGTGTTTGAGGATGTCCATGTCCATCCACGTGATGGGGGAAGAGCAGGGCTCAAGGCTGGAGTTCGGAAGGACTTGTTGAAAGCTGCCCTTTTGATGCACATGTAGCTGCAGCACCCGCTAACTGTGAGGTGCTTATCAACAGCAAAGGGTGTGAATGCAGCTCCCAGGGCAAGAAGGGACCAGGCACAGAGTCAAACCTCTTACATGTTCTCCCCACAGCAGTCACAGGCTGGCTCGGCCCCTGGGGGTACACTGTGTAGATGCTGATGATGTATTCTCTATCCTCCTGCAAGTTATCCAGCACATGGGAAGAGACATCGCCCCGCAGAACCTGCTCGTACATCATTCCTGGTCTGTTGGCTGCAAAATCAAGAAAAGTGATGGTGAAGCCTTCCCACTGCCTGAGGTCTACATCCCATAGTGATGTCTTCACGGCATGGTGAACAGCATGCACAGGAGCTGGTTCAAGTGCATAGCTGAAGTCTCCCAACCCATGTGATGTTGCTGAGGGTTACATCTGTAGCTAAGGCTTGACATATCCATGCTGTCCCCAGCCTTCCAGATCACACAGAGGTAAGCATGAGCCTTACTGAAGGCTTGACCTCATCCCACATCCAGACCACAGTAGGCCCCCGAGTATAAAAAACATCCACTGCAGGTCTGGATGTGACAGTGCAAATGGGTACAAGGCATCCACAGCATCATCCCCATCTCATCCTTCAAAAGCAAGTCCTTCAAAGGACTCTCCTCTTCCATCCTGGAGGAACCACGCTATCTGGAAGAGGCTAACCTGGCCCCTCCTTCCAGAGTAATCCCAGGAGATATGTGGTGCATTGTTCCTTGGACAAAATGGCACCTTTCTTGTCCTTGGGTCACTGCTCCTTTTAAAGCAAACTCCAAGAAAAATTAGTAAAATCTGAACTCACCTCTGGGGATGTAGATCTTGTAGCCCTCCAGCTTGCCCAGTGGAGGTGTCCAAGCCACCTTCAAGCTAAAAAGTCCTTCTTCTATCACACGGAAATTAGTGACTGGAGGCACAGGTGCTTTGGGGTACAAAAATATGGCAGAAATTGATGTGACAGTGCTGTAGTAAAGTGCCATGGCAAAGATCCTTGAAAAATCTTTTGCTTTCAAGGACAAAGAGACACAAAGGTGAGCAGCAAAAATTCTCCCTATTCTCTCATCTGAATCCTCAAAAGCAACCATCCCCCCCTCTACCAAACCCTAGTCTGCTTGAAAAGGGAGCTGAAAACCTCCAAGGCAGAGTGCTTGTGGGCCTCCTCTTTGAACGGTGTTGGGAACTCTGAAATATCTACCCACAAGGCATTTCCTCCTGAGCAGAGAAAACTCCGCGGTGGTTTCATGCACACTGAGCAAGGACACATGAATCAAACGCTACTTGCACCTATGGATGCAACTCTTACAAAGAGGAGCCCATTTTGATCCAGCCAGCCATGGCAGACAGATTTATAGCTTCTGCCTCTGGCTTCACGTTTGGGGATAATAAGAGAAGAGATCAAATGACTTTATTTCCACCCATAAAGACATTCCATCTTATTCCTGGCAAGTATATATGAGTCAACCTCATTGAGGAGCTTTATTTATTCATCCTGAGATCTTCCCTCAAGAAGACAAACAATTTAAGACATTGTGGGAGGTGGGGAAAGAAACAAAAGACAAGGAAGAAAGGAGTAATTCTTTTCAAAATGCCTCGGGCAAAGCTGAATTGGTGCTTCATCTAAAACAGGGAGGGAAGCGGAATTAGTGCACCCCTAAAAGTCTTAAAACCCCTTAAAGTAGTGCGGAGACTTCTGGGACAAAACCTGCTCTATCCATCACATCTGACCCCCTGTCTTGCATGCCAGGGTTTGGTCAAGAGTGAATTTGCTCCTCTGTTTCCAAGAACTTTGTCATTATAGCCAGCTATGTGACAGCAAAGGAATTTGGCATGGCGGACTGCAATCCAGAGGAAGCCTAGATCGTTTCATGGGACCAGAGATCACTACTTGGGGCATTTCCTAAAGGCCATGATCATACCACCTTGGTGTTCATCTTGAGTGAAATGAAGCACTAAGTAGATGCATAGTTCCAGCCCAAACCTTTTGGACCACCCACTTCTGAAAGAAGGTGTTGAGAATATACTTCTCTCCATAGAACTCACATCTGTGTTTCTCAACCCATGGTCTCTAAAAGCTTTCTCATCCCAGGTACATGGGTACATTAACTGGATCCCAGCCTGGATTTGTTAAATCCTGCTGGTTATTAAATGAGATGATGTGAGATATCCAGCAGGCTGCACTCTCTGCTTTGAAGTGGGTTAAGCATATGCGTTACTCTGCATCCACTCACAACCCTGCACTTCACACCATGGACTTTTGTACAGAAGTTCCTCCTACCCATTTCTACCCATCCATCCCTCAGTCCTCGCAGGTATGGTTTTGGGGTGCATTTTTTTCTTGTGCCCATGCAGACAAAGGACACACAGGGATGACTGCAAAAGAGATACTCACTTGTTTTCCCCTTGACAGCTGCTGAGTCCCCGAGGGCATCTGCATAGACAGCCCTCACCGTGAAGACATACTTGGTGTTGGGTTTCAGATCAGTCACCAGCACGGTACTTTTGTCACCATCCACCACAATCTGCCACACAGAGGGACAAAGGACATCATTACACCTCCATGACAGCAGAAGACCCTCATCTTTGCAAGAGGTTAGGAGCATGAGGCTTCACATCTAATGCAAGGTGACTTTAAGCCTCTTAAAATGCACTAAGTCAGAACACCGCAATCCTCAAATGACATCTAGGTTCACACTGGACATAGCATGATGCAGGACAGTGCTAAGGGTGGGTTTCATGAGCTAGCCCTGAAAACACTCCATGAAGAACGTGTGTAAGGGTGACGGTGGTCCCCAATCCCCTTAAAAAAAAATGGAGGAAAAGAAACTATCTTTGTCAAAGAAAGGTTCTTTTAAGCTCATAGATGGAGATTTCAACATAACCTGAGGGCAAAAGAGGTGGAGACAACTGTGTTTTCACTATGTTCTTATGAGATTCTGAAGCAGCCAAGTATAATCATTCTTCTTAAATACAATCTTAATAATTAATACAATTAATAATCTTAACCTTAATAATTTATGCTTTCATAGCTTTGTTCTATTATTAGAAATCAAATCTTTTAGGCATACATCTTCTATCCTTCAATACTGCTCAAACTTTGTGACCAAGCTGAACTGGAGCGAGCTGCCACACATGGCAGAATCCCTCACACAAGGACATGGCAAATCCAAACCAAAAGACACAGAGATCTTACCAAGATGAACAATCTTGGCAGCAAGAGGAACAAGGGATGTCACTATGGAAGCTGGATGGGCTTATTTGAGAGGTGGTATCACAGAGGTACGGAGAGAAAGAGTGGTTCCCATTGACCTGCTCTTATGAATCCAAACGGAGCTTGTGCCAATTTGTGCCACATCCTTCTTCCACCCTACCTTCCCCCCTGTCACTCCCAGAAACTCCATCTCACCACAACTGCGATGCCAAAATCAGCACGAACAATCAACGCAATTGCAAACCTGATGGTCTACCTATAGACCTTCACTTCAAGCAAGCAGCTTCAGGAATTTATGCCAATGCACTGGGCTGTGATCAGGATGGCTGACGGACATGGTGCCATCTCCTAACCAGGCTGTGCCATCTGCAGCCTCAGCAGAGGACTAACCCCTAACACCGGGACCTGCAACTGGTGCTCTGCAAAATGGGAATGCAACTCTACCTGCTGCTGGTCCTCCAAAACCAGCTGCCCTGAAGGCAGCAAGGGATGCAGATGGACACGGTACCCCGTCACCCTCCCTGTAGCTGGTATCCACGTGAGTCGCAGCGAGCTGTGGCTTTGCTCACTGACATGCAAATCCCGGGGGCTGATGATCTTCTCAGCTGCAAAAAGAGAAAGGAAAGGCCTTTGTTTTGGACCATGATGGTACCAGTGCTGTACCTGTGCAAGCTGTTCACTGATGGAGTCAACATATTCAATGCAAAGAAAACCTTGGGTATAGATGGCACTCACTTAGGTTGACAGCACAGGGGCAGCTGAGATCTGTTTCCAGGCTGGAGTCATGCAAGCAGGTTTTCTTTTGGAAAGTTGCTTGACAGCACAAGAAGGGAAAGCAAAACTGGTTCTCGCTACATTTCCCTGCTTAATGCATAGGGCATTAGCTCCTTCCTGCCTTTCTCCTTACTGCCACCAGAGAATAGTCTGCCAGAAAGCTTGAACTCTGTGAAATGTCACAGGAAGTCCTAAGTGCTACAGAACCACAGAGAAAGCAAAAAAAGACCCTCTAATGACTTGGATGAAGTTCCCCCAATCTCTTTTTTTCATGAGTTTGTGTGCCAAGAGGCGGGCAGGAATTCATTACCATCACCTCTGGATTTGCTGCAATACCAGTACCTGTTTGGGGAGAGGTCTACATGTCTTTAGAAATCTCTTTGGCTGCTCTTAGCATCTTCTGCAAGGAATGAAGTTCTTCCTGAAATCCTGAGCTCTGCTGCTGGAGTTCACCGTGAGAGGTCCATCATGAAAGCACCCAAGGGGCAGAAATGCTGCCACAGCCCATTGCTGCTCCTTTTCCTTGAATCAGCAGCAAGACTTTCAGGATCCATACCGGATCCATACCACCACACAAACCATGGAGATGTAGACACAAGCAGATGACACAGGACCACTGCCCCCAAGCAACAGATGCTCCATGAGTTGGCTGCTCCTCTGGGGTCATCCAACCCTAAAGCTCCTTTGTGATGAACAGAGGGGATGTGGGAGGTCCATCTCCCTGGTGTGGCTGGCACAGCCAGGGACTGGGAAGGGGCTGGTTTGAGCAGGTGGAAAGCAGGATAAAGGGAGAGCCCTGACACACCTTGCACAGTCTGTTTGATGGGTCGTGGTGGTTCTGAGGCAGTGAAACAGAGCCTTCGAGAGAGTTTGGGGGCCACGTTGTGGAGCAGGTGGAAATCTTCAATGTAAAGAACATGCTCTGCAGTGGGCTCTGATGCTATTTTGTTCAGTTCGTTCTTGTCAGCATCCTTAATTCCTAGAAGAAGAAGAGGAAAGCAGGACATCAAACACCATCCCCGGGGCAGGCCAGGCATTGGCAAGGGTTCTCAAGAGCAAGCAGGAGCAATGTGCTGGCCTTTGAGTTTTACACCAGCTTTGCAGTCATGCTGCCCATGGTGAAGGATGAAACAAGGAATGGAGACTCAAGCTGGATGGGCAGTGGCGAAGCAGATGAAGCCATCAAGGAAAAGAGGTCAAGGTTTTCTCCAGAGACATGTTAGAGATTGACTCAGGGGATTTGGCTGCTAATGGGCCGAGAAGTGGAAAGCTCTCTTGGGGTGGAGAGTGAAAAGGAGCAGGGCAGGATCTGGCCTCATCCTTCCCATTGGATACAGAGACATTTCTGCCCTTCTGATGGATAAGCAGACAATGGGACTTTGGAAGGCTTTGTGAAAATTGCAGGTTTTTCCTGTGGCTGAATTAAAAAAAGGGGGGGAAAATCCCCCAACAAACAGCCCCCCCCCCCCAATTTTCACTTCACATTTGTCCAAATTTACTTAGTTGCTCTCTACAACAAAACACCACCACCATCCCCTTCTTCTCCCCTGAAATGTTTGGTGAAGGGAAGGATTTGACTTGTAATAAATGGCTGTATTTAGCTCTTGGGGGCAGGGAGGTGCTGAAACTTTTCCTTGCCGATGGAATTATTCTGATGGGCATTTTTAACGTAGCTGAAGTTGGTCTCTGAATCCCATTAAAAGAAAGCTTCAAAAGTAAAAACATTTCATTTTTGAAAATGTCACATCAAAACATTTTGACTTTTATAGAACTATTTATTGAACCCCTCCTGAATTCGCAAGTAGTTTTGACAGATGCAAACCCGCAGATTTCCACTGACTAAATCAGCTATCTACAATAACAGAAAATACCCAAGCACAGCACAGGTGTGATTTTCCTGTACTTGCAGTAGTTGCTAGTGGCTGAGCCTGGGGGTGGGTGCAGTTTTTAGAGGAGGGGAGTATCGTACATCAGGAACCTTCCCCAGCGTGTGGACTGCGCATCGGTGCACACACAGTATTTGGTGGCAATGCTCCATGTAACTTAGTGTGTCCATACGTACCTACAGCAAACACCGTCACCCCTGCATCCTGCAGGACCTGGGCTTCATCTTCAACTGAGTCACTGGATTTCCCATCTGTGATCAGAACAACTACCTACAAGAATTGGCATAAGACCCAGAGAGTGAAAGAACACAACATGAGGAGGTCACAGAGGCAGTTGCAGGATTTTCACACTGACAAGCCAGACCTTGGATGAAGTCCCTCTCACTAAAGGGATAGAAAAAAGAAAAGAAATCCTTCAAAATCCTCCACTTGAAAAGAAATTCTTCGATAACCCACACATCTGGAGTTATTCACATGAAATCAGCTTTCAGGAGCATAAGCTGGGAAGCAGAGCATTAAATGATGCTGCTCATGACAGCATCTTCTCTGCATGCCTCCTCCTGCTTGGCTGTGTCTTACCTCTGCTTGGGGCAGTAACTCTGGCTCCAGAAGGAGATGAATGCCAGCACAGTGAGAGGATTCACCTCTAAAAGTCCGTAAGAGCAGCTCTTAGAGGACTTAGCTGCACACTGAACAACACACGTGGCCGATGTCACCTGGGTGGTGCTATCAGGTGGTAAGAAACTCAGCAACAGCCTGGGTTTAAATAACAGCTGACTCAACAACCCCAGACTTTTCAAGCTTTTTGGGCAGTCCTGTGTCAGACCGCGTAGCAGGAGATATGGCTGGTGCACGGGATGCTGCAATGAAGACAGACCCTGCTGCAACACCTTTAAGTGGGTGGTTGAGGCAGGCAACACATCCCACCTGTAGCATCATATTCTCCCTCCTGCTCTGTGTCTCAGAATAGGTCTCACTGACCACACTGATCGCATGGATCACACAGACCACATTTGGCATGCAGGATCTCGGAGCAAAGGAGAAAGTGCAGCACCAAGCTGCAAATGTGGGAGGCCCATGGAAGGTAAGAGCTGGCTGTGATAGTTTCAGACTTGATTCATGGGGTGTATCCACTCCCCATGTGGCTGCCCCCTTCTTGATTTCAAGACCGTCTACCATCAGAGCGGAGCAGAGTGAACTGTTTCATGCAGCCTGCAGAGCAAACCAGAATGCAGCACCCTCTCTTTAGCATCCTCAGCATCCTCAGTGCCCCTTAGAAATTATGAACAAAATAATTAAAAAAAAAAAAAAAGATCTGAAGAAACCAATGACCCAGAACTGATGTCTGAAAGGTAAAGACACTGCAGCATGTCTGCTTTTCGAGTAAGATGCTAACTGTACTGCCACGCTCTGGAACCAGAGTGGATGTGCACAGGCTATTAGCAACAGCTACCTGCACCAACACCACAACTTGTCTCCTTGTCTTAATCATGCCTTGAGCTGGCTCAGTTAGCTTATGCAGTGTCTTCAATTTGGGTACTCCTCTGGAGGCATTTAAGGCTAGAGTGCTGGGTCCCTCTGCAATCTGTGGGGAAATATGAGCATTTTTTAAAAGTGAGTCAGTCCTTTGAAAATCTGGAGGTGCCTGTCTCCTTCTATCACCAATAAAGTGACCTGAAGCTGAATAAACTCCTAAATGAGGTACCTCAACTGCAAGTCAAAATTCAGATGGGATGAATAAAAACCAACCAGCTCATTCATGCCTTCAGGTAAAGAAGTGAGGGGTCTGATCCCTACCAAGGATGACACCAGGGAAGTCATCACAGAAGGTCACTTACCTTTGCTGCATCCTCTCGCAGTGTGTCCAGACGAGACATGGTGTGAGCTGCAAATGCCAGAGCTGACCCTGTTTTTAAGCTGCTGCCTTTGAGGGAGAGATCCTGAATTGCCACCAGCATTTCTTCGATGGTCACGTAATCCGTGAGCTCAATACTCATCCTGGGAATGAGATATGGGGGAATATGGGTGAATAAGGAGCAAGAAAACACTGTTATTACAGCAAGAATGCACTGCTAGTAATAATGACCAGCATGAATGTTGACATTTAGCTGGTCACACTATGCTCCTATGTAGGCAAGGAGTCTTCTTCACAGGGATCAGGGGAGTCCAGGGTATGAGCCTCAGAGCCTTGTTACCACCAAACACTATCTAAAATTGGATGGCAGGGATTTTCTTGTGGCTGCATTAAATGCCAGCCTCCCTGCCCCAAAAAAAGTTCCCCATGGCCGAACACCTCTAGACTCTGGTGACACTGCTGAGGGTTGAATTCTTACTCTGCTTTTGTAATGGTTCAGCAGAGCAGCAAGAGCTCTATAACCATGGGGACATGCCCATCTAGAGCTATAAGGCTATAAAAACCCGGGTGCTGGTGGTAAAGGATGGACTGACCCACCTTGGTTTCTCCCCGTAGAGTGCCACCGCCAACCGGATGCCTCCTTTGCCCATCACCACGTTCTCAAAGGAACGTGCCATGCTGCTGATGAAGTCCTTGGCCAGCTGGGAGCTCTCCCTCCCTGTGCCCTGTGACTGTCCCACGAGGAACAAAATGTCGGCCACCTCCGCTGTCCTGCATGCTGAGGGAGAAGAAGGGCAGGAAGGCTCATCCCACACAATGCAATGAGCCAGCCAGGACATAAACCCCTCTCAGTCATGTCAACCCCCCCGAGCTATTGCAGCTAAGGAAGAGAGATCATGCTTAGGCCCAATGACGTGGGTAATCATGGGCTTCCCAGAGCAACAGGCTGCTTTGTTCTCTTTAATTTCCTCCTAACTCCCCATTTTTCTGTTTTCACCCAGGGGAAGTTTCTCATTTGAAACACAAACACCAAGATCCACCGAGGCATATAGGTCTGTAGGACATGCTGGAAGCAAGGGGATGCCTGGGGGTTTCATATGCCCAGAGGCAGACATTGACATCTGAGCCACGCACAACCGAATTCTGGGAATGTGGCAGCTCTATCACCCCACAAACCATCCTGGACTTCTTGCATCAGGGTCTCCAGAGCCAATGTGAGACACCCATGCAGAAATGGGGCCACCTGGCCTTCCATGCTTTGCCAGCCCTAAAATAACCAAGTCTTCTAGTCTTGCACGGAGAGAGCTCGGGAGACTCCATGCGTTCAGCTCTGCAGTGATCCCCTATTGCCAAGCTACCAGCAGCCCTGAGCATGAAAAGTATCTTCTGCAAAGAATGAACAATTTGAGTGTTATTTTCTGTACAAGCCAGAGCTATTTGATGACAGCTGGCAGGGAAGGGACAGGTGTACAGGGAAATTTGTTTAACAAACATCAAGACATATTTACCTTTACTGTGTTTAGTCTCAATTGAATTAAATTTTCTTTAGGGATCCAATAAATATATTTCGTGGACAGAAATCTGATGACTTTTGGGAATGCTTAAATTAATGAAGGCTCAACAAGGGAAGTTCAAAATTTATATTTTCTTTGGTGTTTCTCTCCCTTGCAGATAGATGCTGAGTTATTACTGTAGGGCTGCTAAAAAGTAGACCATGTTGACTGCTGGAGGAAGGCTTTTTGCACTGCAGACTTGCTCACCAAGACTGGGCTTAAGCTCTTTGCTTTTTTTTTTTTTTTTTTCATTTTGTGTCACTACTGCTTTGGACATCACCCAAACACTGTCTTGACTTTCAGCTGCAGATCTGGAAATCAACTCACACCCGACCAGGCTGCAGCAACTGTTCCAGTTTGCTGGGAAGATGTGCTAGACGGGTTTCTCATGCTTCTGCTGCAATGGAAACCCTGTTTCAGCTTGAACTCTTCAATTTACCCAACTTTTACCTTATTTCTGTAAGCAGGCTCGCCAAAGGGCTTGGAAAGATACAGGTTTTATGCTCTCCTTCATTGCTGTGTCCCTGATCAA
Organism: Scopus umbretta; assembly: GCA_013400535.1. Lineage (NCBI taxonomy): Eukaryota > Metazoa > Chordata > Aves > Pelecaniformes > Scopidae > Scopus > Scopus umbretta. Next base: position 28,383 of record VZTL01046701.1, read on the forward strand.
TCCCCTTTGGCCATACAGCAGGACAGAGGATCATTTGCTGGCTGTGGATGGATGGCAGTCCAAGGGTCTTTGCCACCAAAAGATTTTGGTTTCTTCATCTTTCTTTGTGCTTCCCAACACTGAGCTCTTCATGACTTAACAGTTTGGTTTACTGCAGAAAAATCATGACTGGCTCTTTTTGATTTAACTCGTACCCAGCTGGTACGAGCTGGGAATGTAAAGCACTTTCCCTTGACAAAAATGGGAGACAATTATTTCAATTTTCCTTCCTAGAGCTCTCTGTTCAGATCTCCCTTCTCTTCTCAATCCTCTGTAAGTGCTTTTCAGCCGAGATGTCAGGGGTGTCTTGGAGGCAGCTCAGCTGCTAACAGCAGATCACCATAAGCTCTTTTCCCAGCTGCTGCTTCTGTTTTGGATCTACCCCTTTTCCCTAGTTTTGACCTTGATGTCCCTGTTCTCCCAGGGCCTGGAGGGAAGGCAATGCCAGTCCTTGGCTCCAACCTCAGAACTGGTGGAAATCGTCCAACAGCTTCCCAGGGTAACCACAACCTGTATTACCACAAGAAAATCCCAACAAAGGTTCAACAAGATGGAGAAGACCGTCCACCAGCCCTCCACAAAATCACCCACCTCTTGGAGCTACTCAAGGCACTGCAGACAGCTTTTCCTAGGAGACCTGCGTTTTTGGCCCTGATCTGGAAAACGTGCTCAAAATGCCATTGGTATCAGAGGGACCTTTGCTACCTACCCCTCCGCATCCCAAATCCCCAGAGAGCCTCCTCCATCCCTGCCTGGCCCCTGGGAGTCTTGCTCACCCTGCACAATGCTCCTGCCCTCATTTGCATCCAGGGATAATGAGGAGAAAGGCAACAAACAAGAGCTCCATGGGATTAAAAAGGGCAGGATGGTGCCCCTTTCTCTATATAGGGGGGACCAGAGCCCATTCTGTGACATGCTGAGCCAGGAGCTCAGCACCTTTCCAGAGGGGCCCAGCTTGGCAATGAAACCCAAGAGTGTTTGCTGCTTGGATCAGGTACCTGAAGCTGTCATTGGAAACATGTGATGTTAAGCATATTTGGATTGGTACCTTCTGGAGAAAATACCAACACAGACAGCTATATTAATCACAGGGGGATATGATATTATTTGAAATTTTCCATGCACCTCCAAAATTACCACGTTTCATCAATCACGGGTTTGCCAGAGACATCTGTAAACATTGATTTATTGCACTGTTCCCAGCTTTGAATTAAATAGCATTATAGTCAAGTATATTGGCTTAATTGACGGACAGGAACTTAATCAAGTTAATTTTGTAGCTCATGCCAAAGCTTCCATTAACTCCTTGTTGAATTTACTGAATTTAGTCCAGGTGAATTTATACCTTCAAAGCCTTGGGGCTTGTTGCTGCAGAACAATTTGAAGAGGAAGGATCCACTGGCTCATACCCAGCCTCATGACAGTCCTGGGAGCTCTAGACTAGCTCTGTAGGATGCTCATAAGGAGCCTCCCCCTCCTGCAGGCCCCTGAGGCTAGAGACATGTTGTGGATCATGCTGTAATTCCATGAGACTTCTCTGGGGTCCTTTTGTCTCCTGCCTTTTGGCTCCAGGCCCTCCTCCTCAGAAGCTCTTTGTGGGCTTGCACAGGCAACAGGGAGCCAGGGAGGAGGTGAGCCCTTGGTGCCATCTTGACTCTCTAAACAGTAGCAGGAGGCTTCAGGGCTTCCTTGATGTCTTTTTTCTCATATCCTCTGTGTGGTGGCTTGTATCAGGTCTTGGAGATCAGAAGAGGAATCACAAGGGGACTCGTTTTCCTCTTCTCCCCACCTTCCTCTGGAGCAGCGGAGGTGGAACAGTATTAGAGGCAGGACACTGAGCAGAGCCCTGATTTCCCCATAAACTCTGGTGCAGCAAGTCAGGTCCTGCCTACCTTCTGGGGCCAGCTGAGATGCTCTGTTAGCCAGATGATTCCAAACTAAAAGGACCCCATGCAGAACTTAAAGGCATCGGCACTACAGCTCCACCGTGACAGCATCTATGTGCGTATCCATGACATTAGCAGAAACAGCTGCTTGAAAAAGGTCTTTTTCTCCCTAATGTGTCTCAGCATCACCCCCAGCTGTTGCATTCATGGTATCCCACTTGCCACTTACCTTCATGAATGGCCACAGCTCTGTACTGGACCACAGCCACTGCCAGGGCAAGGATCTGGGCATACAACATTTTCCTTTTCCTTGGGAAGAAGCTCCTTCTTGGTTCCTGGAGTCAGCACACAGCCTGGAGAGTCATTCATCTGCAGGAGAAAAGAGGCTTTAATGCATGCCATCCGAGTACGATGCTCCCACCTGCCTACAGTGGCAATGGAATCTTTTCTCCAGCTACAAAAGCTCATCTTGGCTTAGGCAATTGGCATTAAAGTCCATAAATCCACTCACTTCTTCATCTCTTTTCTGATGCTGGCTACAGGGGAGAGCTCAGCTTTGCTCCCCCAGCACCCTTCCCTAACAGTGCCCTTCTTCAGGCAACAACAACCTTAGGCAATTAAACCTAAATGTATCAGTGCTGTGATGAAAGAGGGAAGCATCTGCTGCCTCAATCACACAGGGAGGAAAGATCACTAGAAGATGACTGCAGACAGCAATCACCTGCACTTAAGTCTTTATTACCCTGTTTTGCAGCTAACCTTCAGGTTCCTAAATTCAGCTTTGTAATTGCTGCCCTTGGAGATCCAGCCCACCATCGTGGAGCAACCAAAGGGGGCTGAAAACTCTGGTTACTCCCTAAGGACAGTTTAGTGACTCCCCAAAATTGCTGCAGAAGTCTCCCTCTGTGAAGCAGGGACTTCTCTCTATGAAGCAACAAGTGGCATTGCCAGAAGGGGTTTTATGCTTTTTTAATGGGCAATAAAAAGTTCTTCTGTTCTGAGCCTCACCTGCTCATCTCAGGCTGAGCAGATTTCATAGGGAGACATGGACTGCTTCCAGGGTGGAAATTACAGATGTGAGATGAGCTCGATGACTTCATCCAGCCTAGCTCTTTGCCAGGGCTGGATTGTTCCTTCCAGTTAACAACACGCAACCTCAAAATCACATTGCATTATAGATCGGGTCCCTTTTGGAAAACAAGGCTGGGTTCCTGTGGACAGCCTGGAATAACCCCACCTAAATGAATTCCCAGATAAGCAAGATGAAGGTCAAGTGCCTGGAGCAGCCTGGTGTATGTCTAGACTGCAGGGGCAACAGGGCTGTGGTCACCTTGCCCATCATGTAGCTACACCCATCTCTGAGACCCTCAGGACTTAAGTCCCCCTAATGTGCTTTCTGTTTCTTACTTTCCCTCTCTCTTCTCCTAATTGCTGGGTTTTCCTGGAGGTAATCAAGATCTCTGCCATGCAGCAGTTAACCTGGGCTGTGTCCTTCCTTTGTAACTCCTGTCAAACCCTCTGTGCAGTGCTGCCATTAGTGGCTGTGGAGATAGCTTCAAAGCAAAAACACCAAAAAAAACCCCAAAAACCCAAAACCCAAACAAAAAAAAAAACTTAAATCTTTTAAATGTAGGGTTTTTAACAGCAGGAGTAAACAAGCTTCTAGAAAATCAAGTAATGGAGGAGAAGGGCAGAGCTGAGACCCAAGAAAACTAGGTTTTACCCCCACCTTTTTTGCAAGACTTGTGTTACAAGTTTGGCAAGATCACCCCATTGCCCCTCAGAATCCAGCACCCTTCTTGCAGGGCCAACCTGGCAGCATCCCCTTTTCCCTTCCCATTTAATCCTCAGCTCCGTAGGGCAGGGTCTGTCCTGGACTATAACAAACCCTTCATGGAGCAGGAAGGCAGCAAAACATTTGACTAGGTTTCTGAGCTCTGCTGTTAGTATTATTAAATACGTATGTCCCTCCAGAAATGTTCTTGCAGAGACCCTTATTTCAATGTTTTTCAAAAAGTGCCTCCTTCCATCCTCTCTTCTCCTCTCCCTCCCATCATTCACACCTCTACACTTCCTCCTGCCCAAAATACAATCCAAGTGAAGGGTAATTTAGCTTGTAAATACAACACAGTGTTCTGAGAATGTCCATATCTAAAATAACACCAGAAATGCAATATTATATGTACTGAGATAGCTAATGTAGAACTGTTGAGAGCACATGTCCATCACAACAGCTGGCACTGAAACCTGCCCTAATGGTCTTACTGGTGTGTACAGGGAAGGCTCCCCAGTTCCTGCAAATGGCACTGGAATGAGCTCACCCAATCCTGCCCCAAAACTACCAGCTGCCACATTGAGACAGAAGAAGATCCTCCAAAATGCTGATTTTCATAAGTGGTGTAGCCGGGGCAGAGGAACCTGCATGTGTCAGCATGTCCACTGCCACGCGTCACCCCATGGGGTCCTGCCTGGCATCAAGGTCCTCTAGCACACACACCACCCCTGGAAGCCAAGAGTGCTCATGGCCCTCATTGCCTTTAGCACCGTCACTAATCCATCCCATCTAATTAAGAGAAGACAGGCAGTAAATTAACCAGCTTCGGAGTAGCTTTGTAGGTATCCTCTACCTTCAGACATGAGGCTTGATGTTGGACTCAAGCTGAATCATACCACCTGCATTTCCAAATGTGACATTTTCTCCTCTTCCACCTCATCCTCTCCATTCCTACTGTAAATGAAGGATGAAATTTCCTTCCTGCTTAAACCCTTGGGATAGACTGGGCCCAACATGCATGGAAAAGAAAAAATCATTCAGAAAAAGCGTAAATGCTAACAGAAATCTCCACTCCTCTTTGTAATTCCAAGGAAATACTGTTTTATTCAAAAAGGAGAATAAGGAAGCCCATCTATGACAAGGCATGTGCCAACATCATCCTACAGCAGGTCTACTCCAGAGCATTGGCTTCCTTGCACCACCAGAGTGCTGACCCACGGGGCAGGGGTACGTACTGCTGCGGTGATGCTTTGAGAGCAACATGGAGCCAGCAAGGGATAAAGGAGAGAAGAAAAAGCGCCTCTGAGCATTTGGTGCCCACGTTCACACATATGCAGGAAATAAAAAAAAGGCCTAAGCAACAGAAAGTAAGTCTAAGTTTCTGCGGTCACTTCAGGCAGCTAAGCCAAAGCACACTTTTTGCAGATAAATATTTGACATGCGATTCTTCTTCTTCTTTTTTTTTTTTTTTTTTCCCCAGCTCTGGTATTGTTTAATGCTTCAGCACAGAACAAATACAGTTAAAAATGCACATTAACATAGCAATACATAAAGTCATATAAGGAATAAATCCGAGATGACTCTGCAGAGGCAAAGAAAAAGCACAGCGAGCCCCAGTCCTCCAGTGAGTAAATGTTAACATCTGCAAACACAAAGACCCTGCAGGTGTAGAAAAGCTGGAGCTCGGAACAGTCACACCTTGAATTCACATTGCAAAGGTGAGGAAAAATATGCAGAAGGGTTTCATAATCTGGGTGTCACAAACTAAAGACACTTCCTGGCGGACATCAATTCATATAGGCACGTGTGCATACATGTTGAACAGTTAGATGTTAAATTTTTGAACATGTTGAGTATTTCTAATTTTTATTACATATATTTTTAAAATTTTAGTTAAAGTTATGCTGCCTTCTAGCAGTGAGCTGCAGATGCTCACCCAGGGTGAAAAGCCACCCAACTCCTACTGCTGTATTGCCAGCATGGGTCCTTGATGGATGACTGCAGCACTTCCAGACTACAGATGATCCCAAATTTAAGGGCACTATTATCTGACTTTGAAAGGAAAACGAGTCATTTTCTCTCTTGTTTCTCCCCTTCTTGATTCCTTCCAAAATCCCACTGCATTTAAGGGTTCACCTGGGTATGAAATACCAGCCCTAGGTGATAAAAGGCAGTGTGGGCCATCTACATCAGAGTGAAGAGCTGCTCTGCAGCTTCCAGACACTCGCTCCCGTACCTCCCTCCATCCACAGCCCACCAGTGGGCCAAGATCACACCCGGGTTTGCTCCTTCCATGTGCTCCATCTTTCAGGATACAATATTTGGGGTAACAAGGCTGATGGATGCCATTTGCTCTACATTGTTGTTCAACTCAGGGCAGCTCAGTTCACTTAGAGCCACCAGCTCACATAGGTGCCACCACAACGCTCATTATATAAATTACATATTAGAAAACTTAAATCCAGCAAGTCTCAGCTGATCTTTGCAGACACTGGCTGCCATCAGTCCCTGTCAAAGACCTCCTAAACTGCTACAGAGAGATTTAGAGAAACCTGGTAGGGGCAGGGAAACAACCCCATAAACTTCAGGGCTTTGCAAGGAATCCCAGCAATTTGCTTGATCTTTTACTGCCCCCTGGTAAATTATTTATAGGGGCAACGTCTCCAGGTTTTACAGTTCCTTGAACAAATTGCCTCCAAACCACATAAAGTTGATGGACCAGGTTCTCCCTTTACCTCACCTGGATCAGATGACAGGGCTGTGGGAAGCCTGGCAAGATGCAGGAGGGTAAGAGAGGAAAAAAAGCAGGTCTTACATACTTGCAGTAGTGCCAGAGGCTGGGCTGTTCCCCTCCCTTTATTCTTCCTGTGTATATGTTTGCAATAAACTCTTCTTCCTTTTTTTTTTTTTTTTCCCAACAAATTTTGGGGATAAATAAGTAACCCTCGTCAGCAAGGTCTGTCTAAAAGGGATGAGACCTGGTGGATTTGCAGTCTCATCTGGCTGGTGTCTGCCTCCCATTTGCCTGTGGCTCCAGATGGACCTCACATATCTCCTGCCCCAGGATCACCCATGCCAGATGCTGCCAACTCCATCCACCAAATAACTATCCCTGTTGCATACAGACACAAAAACTACATTACACAGCTGCATCTGGATGTGCATAGCCTTCCCAGGGGAGCCATGCAGATCCATGTCCCGACACCCACCACTGTGCCATAGCACACATCACACGAACAGACGGACCCTCTGCCTCACGACCTAGCAAAATCTTGACAATTTCAGTCAAATCTGACAGAGGGAGGCAGGTCTCAAATGTTTTCATACAAGTCCTCTGAAAACAGCCAGCTGGGCAGGGAATAGATATCCCTCTGAACGACTGCAGGCTAAGCACCTTATATTAGCCAGCAGAGAACCCACAGGGGTGCCTCCTGATGAACGCTCCAGCTGAAGCCAAGGCTGCAGCTACATCTCACCTTACTAGACCTCACTGTACACAGCCCAGCACCCCAGGGCTCCTGTGCATGAAGCACTGCCAGGCACATCATGAAATCAGACTAAATATAAGACTGGATACAAGGAAGACATTTTTTACAGTGAGGGTGGTGAAACACTGGAATGGGTTGCCCAAAGAGGTTGTAGATGCCCCATCCCTGGAAACATTCACGTCAGGTTGGACAGGGCTCTGAACAACCTGATCTAGTAGAAGATGTCCCTGCTTATTGCAGGGGAGTTGGACTAGATGACCTTTAAAGGTCTCTTCCAATCCAAACCATTCTATGATTTGATGATTCTATGATAAATTCTATGAAAAGAGATCCCAGCAGCCCTGCAAAGAGATCACGCTGAGATGTGTAATTGAAATACAGAGATTGGCCTGACTGGAGAATTAATGGGAATTTCAGGATGTGGAAGCACCAGAGAGACTGGCAGGAGAAGGGTGTGGAGATGGTGCAGGTACTGATGGTACCAGCATTAACAGGTCACCAAGATCCCAGAACATCTACATGTAATTTTGCATGGTATTTGGATGGGGAAAACCAAGGCACAGACTGCACCAACTAAAGCAAAGGACGGATTCAAATCATTGAATTTTGGTGGCAAGATAAGAAAAAAAAAAAAAAAAAGGGCTTGAGGCTTAAGACAGCAGCAAAGAGGCAAAGGATGGAGTAAATCCTAACATCTCACAGAGGTCGAAAGCAAAGGTACTGAGAGCTCATCCAAACACAGCATGTTGTCATTAACATAAAAAAACTCAGGAGACAGGATGAAGATGCAATAGCTGGTGTACATAAGCGGGTCTGTCCATCTGACAAGCAAATATGTTCATAATTTGCTGCCGGGGAAATGCCAGTTCTCTCCTTTGGCTTTGAAATGGTCACATGGAAGAGCCTGGTTGGGGCATTTCTGCAGCTCCTCTCCTGTGATTAGGCACCATTTGCTGCGGGGGAGTTAAAGACATTTTCAAACCTCAAGGAAAATGGTAGATTTGGATGGCAGGAAAAATCTGGTTAAACACAGGTTGTTCCTCGCTTGACAGAAATAAGCCTCAGGGGGTCAAAAGTTTACAGTCTCTTTTTTAATGGAGTTAATAGATTTTTATGGTAATTGATTTCTCTCTAAATCCCTTGAATATGGAATTTAAGCTGTTTTCGTAAAGAAATATGAATGCATTGACTTGTTGGTAGCTGGAGGCACACTCCTGAAATGTGTGGGACTCTCCAGGAGCAGCCGGAGGGGCCGATCCACAGGGAGGAGATGCTTCCTTTGCAAACAGAGGTGCAAAATGGTACTGAAAACCAGAGCTCAAACCAAGTCCAAAGGGGCTGGGATTGTCCCCAGTCTTTTTGAAAGCCCCTTGGACACTTTCTCTTGGGCTAAACTAGGATTATGCTAACACAGTCCAAACCATTCAGAATTAATTACGTGGATCAGGAGCACTAACTCTGGCTGAACATACTCAGGTCCTTCAGCTGGTGTGAGATAGGAATGGTCTTGTCCACCCATTTCATGCCTTTCCCCTTGTGTGGGTATTTACACCCCTCCGGGGCCATTTTCATACAGGATTTTCCATTTTTTGGAAGATCCCTTTCACTATAACTTGACAGTGAAGTTTTGGCCACATGGCTAGGAAGGGAAAAATGGGATTTCCTAAATTCTTAAAAATACCAATAACTCTTATCAAAACAAGACAGTACATCCAACGAGCAGTCCTGTAGTCAGCAGAGATTTTGGTTGCTCCTAAGTGGTACATGAATGTGTTTTGTCTTTCCTGCCCACCCACCAATGCTTTGGGGTCTATATCCCCATCATAGAGTCAGTTGACTCAGCCAAGCGCTCATAAGCAACTTTACAACACCATGAAAGCAAGCTACCATCTTATGCAACTCATATGAACAGATAGCTGAAAAATCAGCGGGCCTTTGGTTCATCTGTCTCAACACGATGCTTACCCAGCTAATTCCCATCTCAAGTTTCTCCTCCATACCATGCAACTCTCCTGCTGCAAGGTCTTGAGTGCCAGATGCTGCACGTGCCTTGACCCAAGCACTGGGCTCTCCAGGGAGTCAGGGCAGGGTGCATTGCTGGGTGGCTCTGGTTCCGGAGATCCCTAACATCAGACCATCTAGCAGAAGGGGCTGCCAAGATGTGATCTGATTTTTGTTTGCCCCCAAAAGCAATCTGCGAGGCCTGCAGCAATAGGTGTTCCCTACTCAAGGCACCTCTGTCCCACCACTCACAACACTGCCCAGGACATGCCGCATGGACCTCTCAGGAGAGGAAAGAACAGCAAGCTTGAGCTCAGAGCCGTGAGGTCCCTCGCTGGCACATGACAGTGCTAGCACCATGGAGCACAGTACTGCAGCTGGACTCTCACTCTTTTTGCTGAGAGGAGGGACCAGGGCAGATGGATCCTCCAGAAACACCCCCTCTAGTCTCAGATCTGCCACATGGCTTTCCAGACCCTATGTAGATAACACTTTGGGTAATTTAAGCTCCTTCTCCAGGGCATGTTTGTATCTACACCTTCACTAGCCCTAGGAATGACACAGTGACGCAGCTTGAATCCAAGGACCTACTTCATCTCAGCTAAGAGAGGGACACAGGCATCCTCAGTGCACTATGGAGAGCATTTTGCATAGCCTCCATGGTTTCTCTCCCCATGTCCCCTATTGCCGTAACATCTGGGCAACGCACAGCCCACTTCTGCCCGTTACTGACTTGCCCAGGGCTAGTAGGTTGGGCAGAAGAGGGGAAGGAAGCTGAGCTCCCCAAAGAGCCATGCTGGGTCCCTGCCATTCAGCCATTGTGCAGATTTGGTGAAGAAAGTGTGACGGCCCCTGCACGGCAAAGATGACCACAACCCCCCCTAGGCTTCTGGTTGCAGTTCTCTCCACGAGGGCCTAAATGTGCTTTTTCCCACGTGACAACCATCCCTTGATGCCCCAGGTGGCTGCATGTGCTTTTTAGACCAAAGCTTGAATTCTGATCCAGCACCATCCTGGTGAACATCCCAGAAGGAAGCCAGAAGAGCCAGGAAGAAGAGGAGCATGGGTTAGGGTGTCCCTCATGCAGCAGAAGCTGTTGGCAGTGTTGGAGGCAAGGGGTGACAGCTCTGGTGGCTAGCAGACCTCCTTGAAGGCCCAGCAAACACCACATTCTCAGAGCTGCAGCTCCCCTCTGCTTCCGAAGGTGCGTGATTCATCTTGTTCTCCTGAAGGACCTCCCTCTCAGCTCCAGACCATTCTGCCATGAAATGAAAGGATTTTAAATCAAGGAAACCTTTTCCAAGGAGCATTTTTACCCACACGCTGCAGCATGGAACCTGTTTAAACAGCAGCGTCAGCAATCATGAGAAACTGCTGCTCCTTGCAGAATGGGTAAATGGCTCCCCTCCCTCTCTCAGAGCAAGAGCTTTGAGAAAGTGTTTTGTTGGGTCTTTTTTTTTTTTTTTTTAATAAATACCATTGATTTCCTGATTTAAAGGGGTTGCACTGTGTAGTAATGTTTAACAGAAATGATGGGGAGAGAAGGGGGGTAAATCTTGTGAGGCTGCTCAATAAAAGAAGATGAAGTGAGAGCTGGAGGAAGCCTATTTTCCGCTTCGGCACCCAGCTGAACGTGCCTGGTTTGTTCAAAGACAGTGACCCACAAGGGCTGCTGGCCTCCCAGTCCCACCAACTCAAGGTTTAGACCCTGGAGCTGCTGTTTCCCCAGGAAACGTGGTGGGGAGACAGGGGTCATGTATAAAAGCAGTTGGATTAACATCTCAGTAGGTCTCCTGAGAACATGGCAAGGTTCGGCTACCACTTTCCTCCTGGGTGGGAGATGTGGCACAGGGAGGTTTCTGCCCCATCCATCAGGCTCCAGCACAGCACCACTATATCCTCCTCCACAACTCCTGCAGTTGTTCACATTGGGGTCATATAACATGGAGCAAAGCACAGGTTAGGATTTGCTCAGATCTGATAGAAACAAGCAGTTAAAGTCAAAACTTCATGGAGGAGAGACCCCCTCTTAAGATTTTGGCCATTCCCCACTGGGGAGAGGGCAGCAAGGCCAATGAAAAGGTGACAAGTAGGTGGAGATAACTGGTAGGTGACACCTCTTCCCCTGGTATGGGACAACTTGCAGAGTCATGTCCAACTGGGACTTGTTTTGCTACCTTCCACCTCCTTCAGAAACTATCCAAGCAGCATTTGGGAGCACTGGATGGAGCATTTCGGCTTAGAAGCACCAAGGAGAAAAGCAGAAAAATACCTTGTGAGTCCCGGACACGAAAGCTAGACCCTCCTCTCCTTTCCTCCACACCACAGTGACTCCCCACACATCAGGTTTTCACATGAACAATAGTAAAAATACCTTCTTAGCTAAACTTAGAAACCTTTCCACACAGAAAGTTACAGCTGGATTGTGGTTGTGAAGATCATCTCCAGCCAGTCTCTTTCTCTTCAAGAGACCCAGTTTGGGGGGGGATTGATATTTTTGCTTGCATAGCTGTTGCAAACAGCAAAGGCAGGTTTTCTGCCCACCCCTAATCTCTCCTTCTTGCAAGAAACGCCAAGAACACAGGGAAGGTTTGGGGTGGATAACTTTGAAGGAGAGTTTTGTTGGAACCCACTGCTCATCAGAGGACTACGTGGAACAAATGGCTCTGCTTCAATCCCAGCAGCCTCCCCACTGGGCTTCTGATCCTAATACAGCCTTTCATAGCATCACCTGGGCATGCACCAGCTGAGAAGCATCACAATGTGAATCCTAGTTAAAAAATGAATAATACACTTGAAAGCAAAAAAGCTAGAAGAGAGGCAAGTAGTAATGGTCAAACAGTCATTTGGTACATTCCCAGAAACAGGGAACACCTTGAAACCAACTTCAACTTCCTTCTGCCACCTCCATCCATTTTATTGCTCAGCTCTGAAACAAGCCACCCTGCTTCTGGCTGCATGGTAAAGGGGGACCCCTCACCCCACGTGGCATGGAGACACGAGCTGCCCACTGAACTGGTCTCACCGTTTTAAGGATATTTGCAGTTTCTTCACCCTACTGCTATCTGGGGCATTCAGGAGATGGTGCTCGTTAATCTATCTTCCCATAACAAAGGTGAAAGGTCTGCCCCGCAGGATTATGTATCGACGGAGTCAAAGGCAATATTTCCAGGTGGGCAGGCAGATGCTACAGGCAAGGAGATCAATACATGGAGGGGGAGAGTGGTGGAAAAAAATAGGGGTAGGAAGTCAATTGATCAAGGGATTGACTGCTTGGCTGGCAGCCAGGTCTGCATTTCTCAGGTTATGCTCAGGCTGGATGTTTTCCAGGAGGTTATTCACATTGCAAAGTGCTCCTTAGCATGACTGAGAGGACTGGGAGCTGGGACAAAGAAAACAAAGATCCCATCTCGAGGTCTCGCATCCCCTGGGAGCCTCTTGGTTTTGTGGCAGGATAAATTGTCCAAGATGATCCTTGCTGCTGCTGGGCTGATGCCATTTCACTGCCTCCAGCTGATTTGCTTTGCTCTTGGCAGAACAAGGACTGTGGCTGAGCATGGCAGGAGTGAGCAGGGGAAGAAGGGCTTGTGCATGGGACTTGCGTGCCCCCATCTCCTGCTCAGAACCCCCTGCAGGCAGCCTGACCCTGTCAATCTGCTCCTCCAACCCCATGCAACCCCACAGAGACCCTCCCAGGACCTATAGCCTAAGTCTATGCCCCCTGCCCCCATCAGGGGCACCACAGGCCTACCATAAAAGATGACCCCTAGGGTCTACGCCTGTACAATGCTTCCTATGATGAGGATGGGCCATGAATTGCCCCTGTAGTCTCTTGACAGGATCGTGATGCAAATACCAGCTGCCCTCTTGGGTTGACAGTCCCTGCTGAAAGGGATGAAGCCTCCACAGATCTCAGCTTGAGTTTCTATTGAGCAAGTGAAACCATCCCAAGGCACCTTCCCATATTTCCCTGGCATTTTCATGCTCCTGAGATGGTGCAACTAGATAGGTATCTTGATTTGGACTATTTTTGTCTCCCAGGTCTCACATGCAGCACTGGCTGAGTTGCTGGGGCACTGAAGCAAGTGTGTTGTGACAGACAGACATCTCCCTAAACAGACAGCACTGGCATAATTTGCCATTTCACTATAGGCCCTTTTTTTTTTTTTTACCTCTCTATAAACTTGCTGTCTGGTGCAATCATATTTTATACCCACCATAAAATAGTGTTAATGGTTAAGGAAGAGAGAACTGGCTCCCCGTATCAATCTAGACAGGTTAGGCTTTTATGGACTGACTGTACAAACAAAATCAGTTGATGTCGTGCTGAAGGGTATGCTGATGGGCGAGTTGTACAAGCAGGAGGGATCAGGCCATGGCACCAGTGGAACCTTCCCAGAAAGCACTTATCTGTGGCACAAGGTCACAACTTGGCCCCTGCCCCAGGATGTCTTGGCGACTCTGGCCCACTTGCACCACTCACTCCTCCGGGGCACAGCAGGATGCTCACACTGAAGCTCTTGTGCATGCAGCTAAACCCATTTTGGATGTTCCTCTCCATTCCTCGCACTCTCACAGAAGTCACTGCTGCATTTGTGCTCCCTCGACACAAGGGACAGAGGATTTATGGACAGAGAGTTACAGAGGCTGAGCCAGAGGCACCTACTTCCCAGCCAGGGCAAGAGCATCTTCCCACAAGTGGGGGCAAGAGCACCCAGTCCTCAAGCTGGAGCCCTCATCAGCCAACCAACAGGGTCCATGGGAGGATTTCAACCCAAGTCTCTCACTTTTTACAGGAATTTCATTATTGCCTGCCTTCCGCTCAAAGGTGAGGCCTGAAATGAACACATCGCCCAGAGTTCACCACCACCTGCACCACCTCCCAGGCACTGCAGAAAGCTCGAAACATCACTCATCCCAGCAAACAGTCACACTCTGCGGCTACTCATCCATCCTTCCCTCGCTCGCCTGACGAGCTTTCCCATTTCCACAGACCTGCGCTGCCTGTTTGAGCAGCCCTGGTCCCTGCCAGCTACGAAATGGTCTTCCCAGGGAAAGTCCTTTTCCAAAGCACAGACCTGAAATGTCCCCAGATTATATCTTTGCTCTGGCTCCCTCCGGCAGCGGTTGCAGGTTTGCTCCCCACCATGGCTGCACAGCCTTGGGTGGTGACAGAGTGACCTTTCCTATAGGCAAGGGAACATCATGCCTGCACCACTGCCTGGGGCAGAGGTCTGTGTGGCCAGACAAAGGAGTTGGAGATGTCCTGCTGCAGTTCTCCTCTTTCCCTTGTCCACTATCTGGAACGAGCAGGGTCAGAGGAACAATCTCACAGGGAGGCACTGTTTGGGACAGGAGGATCTGAGAACAGCTGAAACATGAGACAAGCCGTGCTTGGGAAAGCTAGGTGGAAAAAGCAGACAAGCTTTCATGCACAGAAACCCTCTTTCAGTCGTGAGCCCCAGTGCACCAATATTTAAGACCAGGGAGAACTGACAGAGCTGCTCCAGTGAGAAACCCCTCAGCAGCTGCTGTTCAAACAGCCTCCGGAGAGGAAATATCACCCCAACAATTCCCGGTCCTGCACTGTATAAACCTCACACCCTCAGCCAGGCTGAGAACAGTGCCAGGACCTGCAGGTGAGGACATGTCCCCATATTCGTGTGCCAACCCTTCAAACACAACCCCAAGCACCTTCTGGCCCAACACATCTCCCCATGCACAACCTGACCTGATGCTGCTTGGGGCACTGGAAGAGAGATGCCTGCAGAAAGGGTCATATTGCAGAAGCATCGGGGAGCCCAACCAGCATCATCCACCCCCTTTCTGCTCCTCCTGACGCATGCAATAACGCATGCAACTTCTGCAGACTACGTCCTACAAACCAACCTCTTTGTTAGAGCCACAGACTTTTCAGACACCCCATGAATCATCTGCCTGGTGGCTAATTTTCTTCTCTCCCCAGAAGAAAGGCACTTTCTTGTAATTCTTGATTGCAAGCAGAAATTACATTATTTTGGGCCTACGATGGATAGCAGCCAAACAAAATTGCTAATCACTGCTGTTCCCTACGAGACATAATTTCAGCATCTACAGGAGGAGGCGGGAATGGGTGGACTGACGCTGAAGGATCTCAGTCACCGTAACCACTGGTGCTACTGAGGCAGGAAAACCTGGGTTGTGTGACTTGTTGCTGGGTCGGGAAAGGAGCAGACCCACAACTCGGAGCTGCATGCACGCGGTTTGCACCTGAGCGGTCACTGCATTCATTGCAACGCTACGACTATTGCAGACCCAGTCTGGCCCAGCTGGAGGAAAGCAGAATCCCACGCTGAAGTGTATAACTTTCCCCTTGAAATCATCCGACTTCCCCAGCCAGGAATGGCCCCAGACCAACCCCTTCTGCTGCTTCTCCCATAGCCTGTTGAAATACTCATTTTGTCTGGAGTTGTAACCAGTCCCAGCGGGGTCAGCTCCATTGTTGTTACAGCTTTGATCCAGGACTTGCTTTCAGCACTTGCTATTTTACCAGCATTCACCTTGCACAATCCAACTGAACAAGATTAGAAGGAAAATATTGCTCCTTATTCCACTGGTGGGAAGTTTACTGGGGCCAGATTCTGCCCATTGCAATGCTCGGACCTCATGGGTGCATCAAAGGAGGCAACAGAAACTCGCTTCCTCCCAGAAAGCCTCAAAAAAACCCCAAAACAACCCACCATGTGCCACACACGATAGCATTTCTTCACAACCTCTCCCTGCCTCCGAGACCAGCTGATGCCCCTGAGCCACCTCCCGTCATGGGAACTGCAAAGTCGCCCCAAAATTCAGACTTCAGATAGGTTTTGGGCATCTCAGGCACTTCTAAGACAGTGGCGAAGGGCTCGGTTGTGCAATGCACTGGGAAGCTGGGAGGCAATTTGCAGCCCTGGGGGCTGCTGCCTCCTCATCCTCCCCATTGCCCACGGCCCGCTCTCACGCCTTTTGCACCGCGGCTCATTTAACTGCAACCCGAGAATAGGGAGAGTGAAGAAAACACAACGGAGCATACAAAACCCAATGCCTGGGCAGACGGACAGATGGACAGCTAGCTGCAGGCAGCTGGTGATGCTTACCTGGGCAAAGCTGCCGCCCGTTGGCTTCTCCCCGTGGGCAAGAGGGTCCAACGGCCCCAGAAACAGGCGTCTGCGTCGGCCGGGCTGCAGTGAAACTCTCCGCACACGCTTGGAAGAAGAAGTTATGAGGCAGGAGGAGGGGCCGCTCCGGGCATCCCCCCCCTCCACCTCCAACTCCTTCTCTGCGGGTCGGCAGCTGGGACCGGGGCGGCGGAGGGGAGGCTGGGACAGGGGATGCCACCCCTCATGCTTTTGGCAGGAATGCGAGAGAGGGGGGAGAAAGGGAGGGGAGGAAAAAGAAAATCTTTACCTCGTGGGCACAAAATAATAATAAAATCACTGGGATGTTTGCAAGGAAAGGGGCCGGCTTGGGGAAAGGGTTGGGAGGGGGAGACTAAGTCCCTGTTTCCAGGGGGCCAAAGGGTCTAGGCTGGTTATCAGCCCCTGGACAGGATGAGAAACACCATAAGTGGGGTGCAAAATTAATTTATGGTTCAAATACAGGGGTCTGACACTGCTGTGTGGGTGCTGGAATGGTATGGAGGGGCATGAGTCAATACATCTCAAATGAAATTGTGATTGCACTTTGTCTCATCTCAAGACACCACCGAGCTTTCTAACAGATGGTCTCCTAGGTGGAGGACGTTAGCATTGATATTAACAGGCATCAAGAAACTGAGGCATGGGGTGGTGAAGGTAATGCAGGTATCTTTGGTGTCCAATCCTCTGGTTTGAACATCTGGGAAATCATTCCAAAAGGGACACAAGTGCCACACTTGCCTCCTCAGTGTGGGGACAGGAAGGTGACCACAAAGCTCTGGGTGAGATGGGCAGAACCCCTTTGTGGGGCTGGGAACAGGTGAGACATTGCAGGATTAGGCTCCCTGCTACTGGGAGGGAGATCAGCCCAAAACAGGGTGCAAGGAGCACATCTGACATCCCACCCTCACAGGAGCACAAGGACCCCCAGCTCCAACCACCTCCTGCACCCATCAGAGCCCGGGGAGCTGCACCCCTTAGCAGCCCAGCAGCAGGGTGAAAACCCCCTCTAGCCACCCCTAGACCTTACACCACACAAACAGAGGATATTTCAGCTCAGAAAAAACTCAGAGGAAGAACCAGGGACCCCACATCCCAGACAACATGCAGTTTTGCTGCTCAAACTAGGGGATCACCTGGGGCTCTTCTCCACACCGTTGGTTATTTTGTAGTGCCCAGGGTCCTGGGAACTCCAGACCTGACGAAGAGCAGGTCTCACCACGGTGGGTCCTAACCGTCCCTGCAGCTAGTGATCCTCTGGCCAAGACATAAACAGGCCAAAAAGGTCAAAGACAGAAAGGAAGAGTGAAAGACAGGAGACCCCAGGGTGAACAGGAGCACATTGCCTTGAGATGAAAAATACAAGTGAATACTAGCCCCATCCTGACCCTAGAGGTCCAGGTGAAGCCAAAAGGGATGGGAGAGCAAACAGGACGTACAAAGTGTCCTCAGGGCTCCACATTTTATTACTGTTTATGGGACCATCACAGCCCCATTAATAAATACGAGTAGTTTCAAACAGCTGCTAAAAGATATTCAAATTATTAATCAGCCCCTGCTTCCAGGTGTTTAGGCACAGGTTTTAAAGTAAGGATAGGTGCAGTGCAGCTCTTCCCATCCCTCCGCACCAGCTTGAGCCCGCAGGGAGAACACTTAGGCTGATGTTTCCCCACGCCAGCAAAGCATCCCAGGAATTAACTGCTTCGTGTCCATATACACTCAGATTTTATTTTTTTTTCCCCTCACGCAGACCATTCCTGCCTGAAAACATCACCCAAAGCTCTCCAGGATTAAGCTGCAGTTTTAAGCAGTAGGATTGCCTGCAGATTGCAGACTTCAGAGGAGCACTCCATAAGGCTCAGGCTTAACAATTGAATCTAATTAAACCGTATAAAACTCCTAAATCCCTGAATGCCTCGTTATCGGGCTGAATAGGCTTAATTGCAATTGTATCTGCATTCAGCAGTTAAAGCTATTGACAACGCCGGAGTGAGGCAATCAGGAGATGTATGCAGCTCAAATGCATTTCCAGCAGAAGCAGAGCTCCGATTGCCATTTTGAGGTGCCCAAAGTGATGGCAAGCCACCAAGTTATGGTTTAAATCCAGGTCCATCGGGGTTTCTCCTGGGCATATTTGGCTTCTTGCTGTTCAGTAGAAATGCAAGGAGAAACCCAATGGGTTCTCTTGCCCTTCATCGTCTCCAGGATCACTAATGATAAGGCAGTTTGCAGCATGATGGTCAGTCTCATCTACAACCTGCAACAAGAGTCATGGGGCTGATGAGGCTGGCTGCCCAGACCTCATGGTCAGCTTCTCAGTTTCCTAGTAAAGAGTGAACACGCAATGTCGTATTGCACCATTCACAGCAGATTCCTTTTCAATATGCAAAGTGTTGAGCTTTCCCTCAGTTATGGGATTTTTCTCCTCAAACTCAGCCAATTTATTCTCGCAAAATCATGCAAGTATGAAGTTCCTTAAACAGAGATATCCCCACACCATCGCACCAACTTGATCAGGCGGACCTTGCTCCTTCAAGCAGCCAGAGAACTCCCAGCCTAAACAACCCACCAGGCTATGACAGTAGGGATCAAGGGGGATGACAATTAAGTGTCATATTTAAACTCATATTTAATTATGACACCTCAAAAGAGACCTAGTTAAGTGGTTTGGATATACAAGTCTGCACTCAACACAGGAGCAGAGCCATAACGCTCACATGCCTTAACTTAATGCTTGAATTAGTGTGTTTGGTGTTCAAGCATGGCAAGGCTAAGGAAGGAGAGCAGCCCTGCGGAGGAGGACTTGGGGGTACTGCTGGATGAAAAGCTGGACATGAGCTGGCAATCTGCGCTCACAGCTCAGAAAGCCAGCTGTATCCTGGGTTCCATCAAAAGAAGCATGTCCAGCAGGTCGAGGGAGGTGATGGTCCCCCTCTACTCTGCCCTGGTGAGACCTCACCTGGAGCACTGCCTCCAGCCCTGGGGTCCCCAGCACAGGACAGACACGGACCTGTTGGAGTGGGTCCAGAGGAGGCCACAAAAATGGTCAGAGGGCTGGAGCACCTCTGCTATGGAGAGAGGCTGAGGGGGTTGGGGTTGTTCAGCCTGGAGCAGAGAAGGCTGCAGGGAGACCTTATTGCAGCCTTTCAGTGCTTAAAAGGGGGCTTATAAGAAAGATGGTTAGAGACTTTTTAGTAGGGCCTGTAGCGATAGGACATGGGGTCATGGTTTTAAACCGAGAGGGTAGATTCAGACTAGATACAAGGAAGAAGTTTTTTACAATGAGGGTGGTGAAACATTGGAATGGGTTGCCCAAAGAGGTGGGAGATGCCCCATCCCTGGAAACATTCCAGGTCAGGTTGGACGGTGCTCTGAGCAACCTGATCTAGGTGAAGATGTCCTTGCTCATGGCAGTGGGGGTGGACTAGATGACCTTTAAAGGTCCCTTCCCACCCAAACCATTCTGTGATTCCATGATAAACCTGTAACACCTGTATGTATAGGAGCTAGCTGAGGTGGCAGAGCAGCACTGCTGACTTAACTCCAGCACAGCACTGCACCAGGACAGCTGAAATTTCCCATTCTCAAGCCTAATTTGCTTGGCTCTAGCTCAGGGATCTCTGCAGGCACCTGCATCATGTCCACATTCAGATCCTCTGTCCTAATCCACAAAGATGACCAACCTGAGCAATGAGAAGAAACCAAGGCTGTCCAGCATCTCCAGCTCAGTGTTGGGGCTGTTGAGATGAGGCCCATTTAGCCCATAACCTGTTTGTGTGATGGGGCACCTTTCCCCAAGGACCTGGTCTCTCAGGCCACATGGTAGTTTCATGTTAGGTTGTTGAGCAGTAGATGGGTATGATGTGAACACCTGGAGCTGAATGGCACTGTATGTTCTTACCAAACCCTAGAGCCAAACAGTCTCCATCAAAAGGATAGGGCAGGGGTAAAGCATGAAATTGGTTCTTTAATTGTCAAAAAAAAAAAAAGGGGGGGGGAATATCAAACACAGGCCAAATGCAAATCATAAAAATAAACTGCGCTGAAGCATATTTGGTAGATTTCCAAGAGAGTCTTCTCAGCTACTCAAGCAATCAGCAATATTTTAAAGCAATCAAGTGAGAGCAAGGGAAGGCAAACAAAGGGGATCATTCATGTGCAATCGTCACTTGCCTTAATGCCAACCTTTCTGGAGAGGAAAGACTTTCCATTTTCTAAAGTTCAGGCTTAATATTTAGCAAAATGTCTTGGCACCCACACATAATTCATCAGATAAAGGCTGGGAAATGTTCAGCAGTGTTTTCTGATCCCCAACCACCTCTGCCTTGAAAAACCTATAGAAAGGAAACCAGCTCTTGTTTTTCATGCCCTTGTCCTTTGCTAGCCTGAGGCCTCGAAAGCAGCGATGGGGCCAGTGCAGACAGCAGTGCCTTCATGAGGCTGAGAGCCTGGACATGGTCCCTGGAGGCAAACAAGAGCTTGAATAAAGATGCTACATGAGGTCTCATTCAGACCAGTTGTGTCTTGAGGATGTACAGTGCCCAGGATGGTTCTTATCACTCCCATTTCAAGATAAATGCTCTCATTTGATAAACCCAGCCCCAAAATCACTGGAGTAGCTTTTCCTCTTGACCAAAATTAGCCTCCCAGTTGTTTTCCTTGCTGAGCTTTCCCACAACCCCCTGCAGATTTCTCCCCTCCGTTCCTGTTTATCTATCACTTCACTCTTCTTGCATGACGGTCCTTAACAGCTTCATTTCTTTGGCATCTCCATCCCCTTCTCTAACTGCCTTTCCCCATGTTCCTAGGGCACCTCAACATCTCCATCCAACTGCATGGTCTTCCAGAAAGGCCCACCATAGTTTAACCTGATCTCATGTCCATTGAACTCAGCAGAGATAGCTCCCCCGGACAAGGACACTGGTGGGATCACATAGCTCCAAATGAGGAGAAAAACAGCTGCAAACATTAGGACTCATCTCCACTGACTTCACCTGTTTGAGAGTCATCCATGCTGAGCTTGATTCAAATGAAAGCACAGTGGCATCTGATGACACCTGAGATGCCTTTAGGTATCTGGGACATTGACTTGGTCACTTCTTTCATGGTTCTTTGTACCTTTGCACAGCCAGAGTTTTTAAGAAGCACCTGGACAGAAAGAAACCTTTTTCTTATTTCATCCTCAACTCTCTCTCCAAAAGAGCCAAGAAAAACTAGGCAAAGAAAGACATAGAAATGGAGAAAATCTGACCTTGCAGAGAACAAGTCTGCTCCTTTCTGGAGGAAGCCTTGTGGGATCACCTCCAAAGCATAAGATGACACAGGACTCCTGCAGGAGGCACCAAATACCCCACAGACACTCAACACCCTCAGCAAAACTAGTAGAAGGGTTACAGCCCTTTTATAGTGACCAGACCCAGGGTAGCTGCATCTCAGCTCCCATCCTTTTCCACCAGCACCTGGGAGAGCTGTTACCGTGAACCACTTCCAGCTGCTTTCACCAGTCCTGTTTGTCCCCAGCCTCTTCGAGGAGCTAATATATGAGTAAATTTTAAGCCTTTTCAATCAAAACCAGACTGGGCAGCAAAAACCTATTATTTCAGCTTACTAGAAGTGATAATCTCACTAGCCAGCATAACCCAGCCAGCAGAGGCAGATGTCCACAGCTGAGCAGATGTGGCTGGTGAAGATGGGGCAGCTCTCCAGATCTTTGACAAACGATGACTGTGGTGGCTTTCCTAAGCCCATGTACTTTTTGAAATGACCCAAGTGTTAATGCTGGAGTTTGTACCAAGGCTGAAAAAAGTGTATGGAAAGCCTGAGCTGCCTCACCTCGCTGCAACCACACAATGACCTCATAGTGAGCTCACAGTGACCTCACCAGGAGATGACACTGCACGCACCCTGTCCCACAACCCCTTGCAGATTCTGAGGGCCATGGGCAGGGAGGGGCTCAAGGGCAAAAAACGTGAGATGGTATGGGAAATGAGATAGGGGTTAGACTGACTTTCAGTATGGGGTGAAGGGGTGGCTGGGTGGAGAGGAAGGAAAGCACCAGCTCCTCTTCGTGCCCATCTCCTGCTGGGTCACAACAGCCATGGGTTTTGCACCCAGTTTGGTGCCTGCTCCACCGGTACCTAGCATGGGGATGGAGGGAAAGCGCTAGGGAACAGCAGAGCCCACCCCTACCTCCCTGCCCTGGCTCAGCTTGGGCAACCCATCTCATTTTGCTGCCCCTTGATTTCTCCAGGGGTGGAAAAAAGAAGATTTAGCTTCCTTTGGATGCACACCAAGGTCTCTTAATGAGAAACTCGGGGGTGAAACATGGAGCATTGCTTAGAGAGAACAAAACACACACATATACAGCTGTAAATGGGATTACATGAAGTGGGTCATCCTGACCACTGCACTTTTAACTGGTTCTCCCTGCAGACACGTTTCACCCTTTCATTTTTTTTTTTTATTAACATGGTAGGATTTGCTCATTTTGTGAAGAAAAATGCCAGTAGCAACACGAAAGATTGAACCAGTACACAGGGAGACAACAGCAGCCCTGCTTAAAGCAGTGATGTGGTTTTGGAGGAGAAAGGGATTGTTTCAATTCTTTGGAAAAGTGATTAAAGAATGAGAAGATATGACCAAACCTACTTCCCTGCACAGTCGGCAGCAATGAACAGCATTTGATCTCCAGCGTGAAACCAAGCGCAGCCACTCACCATGGGATATCAGGGCAAGCGTGCACAGACAGATTAGTTAAAGGAGGCAGAGGTTTGGTATGTGACACCGGTACTTATCAAAGCGTGACCCTCATTCTGTGCCCTGTACAGGATATATTGCAAACAACTTTAAATGTTCCCACTCTGTATTATCCATCAACTCTAAAAAAAAAAGAAAAAGAAAAATCATGCAAACGATCTCCTTTGGGCCATTAGTACCTTTTAGGTTTTCTAAATTAGGATGACATAAATCTCACAGGAAAAGTGTTTTTTCTTTTTAAAAACCAGGAATAGTTGTTACAGTACTTCACTGGGGACCTTCAAACATGCACGCCCAGGAAAATAAAGGCAAATCTGTACCGTACCATGCAGAACCGGAGGGCAAATCTCCTGGTAGCTCTGAACCAGTGAACACATCACAGCGTAGCATCCAGAAACACTGACTCCAGAAAGAAGGAGCAGCACATCTACATCACTAATTGCCAGGCTGGGATACGTTGCTGCCAGTCCCAGAGTTGACTGGTGATACTGGTGCAGAGCTGCATTGCAACTCAGAGATATGGTCCAAGTAGGCATGGTGGGCAGGTGGCAAAAATATTGCCAGGGATGAAAAAGTGACCTCATTTTGGTAACTGACCACAGAAGCAGACTGAGCTCCAAATTTCCAAGCCAACAGTCATGCCTTCTTCTCTCAACCATGCAATGCTTTTTAGACCAACAGGTCCTGGCCTCAGTCCTGGTGCACGCTCCCAGTGGAGTCCTCCTAGCAAAGGTGGCCCCTACGGGAAGCAAAGTGCCAAAAAAAAGACGTTCAAGAGAATTTGTGCTCTTCATCGTGGTTGCAGAAACCATCGATGCTGCCAGACTGTGGCAGTGAGGTCCGGGCTCGTCCCATTTCAAGGAGCCTAGTTTCTGCCAGGACTGCTGTTCAGTTTGGGTCACTCCCTCACGGGAGCAAGACAAAATTCTGCTGTTAAAAAAATGTAACGTTGGCTGGAGAAAAAAATCAGAAGATTTGAAATATTTAAAGTTTTATCCATGTGATACACTTCCACTTGCCATTTCAAAGCACATTTTTCAGTCCACGACAGGGAAATCTATCATTTGTAGATGCTCTCATCCCGAAACCAATGGGATACCAGCCCCTGAAAACATCCTCCAGCAGCACAGCAACACCCAGCAGAGAAGCTGTTAATACAGCACTATGTGCAAGTGGTACTTTTGCCCCTTGCTGTTGTACAAAGGTCTTCTTGCAGAGTTAAGGAACTGAGGCTGATTACTTTCCCACTCAGGCTGGAGATTAAGACCATTTTCCCATCTCTTCCGAAAGCTGTTTTCTCAGCCTGCTTTGCTCTATGAGCTCATTTTAGTCTGGCACGCAGAGCCAGATAGTATTACGCTCCAGGAACGGATATGATTTGCAATTCAGTGCATTAGGGACCACGGTAATTGCAGAGCAGGGTGACCCTTTGCTTACAATTCAGCAGCAATTTTGCCTGTCCTGCTTTTGTAATAGAATAAAGTCATGTGCAGCCATTTATTTCAGGCCACTTACAGTTAGTCAAAAACGTGTTCAAAATTTGCCTCTTCCCTTTTTACCATTTACTAAATAAAAGAGAAAATAAACCAAAGAAAAGCCTTCAAAGAACTCAACTGTGGTTAAGCCTGTAAGTACGTAGAAGTTAAACCTATAAATACCAACCAGACAGTGAAGTGCAGAGACCCAGCCA
This sequence comes from Scopus umbretta, assembly GCA_013400535.1. Taxonomy (NCBI): domain Eukaryota; kingdom Metazoa; phylum Chordata; class Aves; order Pelecaniformes; family Scopidae; genus Scopus; species Scopus umbretta. The sequence continues at coordinate 53,171 of VZTL01046701.1, forward strand.
AAAACTTCCCCTTGACTCTGCCCATGTTTACGCAAGCACTGCAATATTACCTGCTTTAAATATGCAGAAATGTTATGTATTTATGCAAAATAACATTAAATAGATAGATGTTGTACCGATGGGGAGATTAAGGGCTTAGCTCCATGAGCAAATTACCGTGGTTTAACAAAACACAACGTACAAGTAGAGAGGAAGCCTTTTCAGCAAGAAAATGCTCCTGGGCTAGTAAACATGCAAGGGGAAAAATGTTATTTTTTAGGCAGAGAGGAAGAGGTGTGAGCTCATCTGCTTTAAATCATACTGGCCATGGGCAGTGCAGGATCATGCACACAGGAATTACCCACACAGATATTTAGGCTCAGCTGATGCCCAACAACTTGCTAAGACACAGTGGGTTTAGTGCCTTTGCCTAAAAACAGGCGTTTAGTGCCGGAAGAGGTGCCACCGGGCAGCTGAGACAGGCACGCGGCTGCAGTTATGTCTCAGGAATTAGGGGGGACCTCTGCCCTCCTGCAGAGGCTTTTGGAGGCCTGGAGAGATAATCCAGAGTCTGAAAATACAGTAAATATTTACACGTTCAGGCCACTGAAACCATCCCCAGATCTGACCCCTGCGGTGCTGGGATCGCTGACAGCTAATCCTCCAGTCTGGCATGTCCTACATCACCGCCACAGGATGGATCACAGGCATCTGTCACATTGCTGTGGGCACTATTTCTCTTTAATTCATTAAAATAAAAACAGAGGAGCCCATGCTTCCAAAAAATCCTTACCATCAGACGTTGAATGTTAATGACTGAGCGGCAGCCACGCGGGCTGTCCCTGGAGATGCTGCGACACACGAGAGCTCCTGCAGAAAGCAGCAAGGCATCAGTGGACTACTGGTGTCCTCAAATGTGTACGTGTGTCATGCAGGAGAAGCGTTCACAGCCTCTTTATCTATCGGTATTCCACTCTGTTCCTTGGGAGGGTTTCAAATTTTGAGCCATTTCAAAATTTCCCCGCCCGCAAACCAGTTCCCCAAAAGAAATGTGTACAGAGCCCAACTTGAAACATTTCAGTTTTTCTTAAAGAACATCATCCAGCAAATTCTCCTACCTGATAGAATACTTCAAACTTAAGTCATTTTAAAAGCAAATAAATGAAAATGATCCTTTCAAAGCAGCCACACAGCACACTCTCACTTTTCCCTTTGCAGCATCTAAACTCCTGAGTTTAATGCTCTGAGGTGTTGCAGACCTACTTTCATTTCTCAAAAAGCATGATTTTAAAGACAACCTCTTCATCGCTGGTGGCCTGAGTTACAATTTGGCATGCCTGGGGTCCTGTTAGGCTCCATTAGGACAAGTTGTCCAGGGAGTTGGTGGGAGAGGAGACAGACACACAGCTCACCTTCTGCATGGGGCCCTGCGAGCTCAGTACTTGCTCTGATGGGCAATACAGCACAGCTGAAGGACTGATCAGATGTCTCTGAATCGTAAAAATCACAGGTCAGGTTGGGAAAGGAGCCCCAGAGGACCGACTGTCTGACCCCTTCTCCAAGCTGAACAGACCCAAATCTCCAAGCACCTCCTCGTACGTCATGCTCTCCAGCCCCCAACCATCTCAGTGGCCTCCACTGGACTCACTCCAGTGTATCAACAACCTTCCTGCACTGGGGGGCCTGAAACTGGTCACTGCACTCCAAATGCCATCGCACAAGTGCCAGAGGGAAGGATCCGTTCCCTGGCCCTCCTGGCTTCACTCTTTACTAATGCAGCCCAAGATGCGACCAGCCTTACTTGCTTCAGGGACATACTGCTAAGCCCAGCGTCCACTCCGCTTTGCTCATTCTGTGGGGTGCTTTTTTTTTTTTAACTTTATAATGTAAATTTCTTGGAAAGGAGGCATGTGCTGGTGTGTTATATCTCAGCCCAGGGCTCTCCCTTCACAGAGATCACATTTTACATCAGCTCCTTCCCCCTCGAGCAGCAGATGCTGCCCGTACTTGACAATCTTCCCATCCATACCTGTCCCACGCCAGCTTAAAATTACAGCTTTGAAACTCAATTTGGAGATGCGGGGAGAAACAGAGGAGCTCCTGGGCTTTTTTATATTTAATGTTGCTCAGCAAGTCCATTTATCTTCCTTGTCAAACTGCACATTTCAGCAGCATGCAGCCCCTGCCATTCCTACACCCAAGGAAAGTACACCTGATCATTCCAAGACCTCAGAGCCTCCTGGTGTTCTTGGACATATGGATGGAAGTGGTGGGAAGGGTTATACATCTGTCTTCACATATACCCTGGAGAAGGGCTGGGAAGTGACTCACCAAGAAGCCAGTCCCTATGGAATGGGGAGGGCAGCTGTGTTTGCCCTGAAATTCATGCAATGAATCCATACTCAGTTCAGCACCCACAGCCTGGTGCATCCTGATTGCAACCAACAGATGTTAAGATTTCACCAGCTGAGGGTATGGTCCCCATTGGAAGCATCTGAGCACACCTTCCCCCAACAGCAACTTACACCAGGTTCAACTGCTCATGTCCCACTTTGCTCATCATCGACACCAAAAAGTCTACCATTCCTCTGCCAAGTTTCATGGTAATCCCTGCCCAGAGCTCTGCTTTTGAGGGAGAGAGGGCTGGAGGCACCAGATGTTTGAAATCTCAGCCAGTCCCACCTCAGGGCAATGCATCACGTCTTCCAGTCTACAGCAAAACTGCACAGCAAGGGAGGTGAGTGAAGGTGACGGCTGAAAGCAGAAGAATGAAACCCAGCAAAAATGTAAGGTTCAACATTTTAATGTCTCACATCTTCCCCATGCATTGTTTGGAGCACATGAACCAAATCAACCACTTCCAGCCTGTGCCAGGTCACAGGCTAGCTGAGATGTTTTCAACAGGCAGTGATCAAAACACAGCCTATACATACTTTATTCTCGTAACCTTTCTGCTTGGCTCAGCCTATTAAAGCAACTGTAGCGTGGCCCTGGGGGCTGCCAAGGGGTTATGAAATATCTCCTCTCTGGACTTCCAGTTCATCTCTGCTCAAAACTGAAATCCATTAGCATCTATCAGGTATTTGATGCTCCACGCAAGGGGAATCCAGTGGCTAAGATAATCACACCTTTTGCTGGAAGGGTAAGAAATACAAGTGTGAAGGGCCATTGGCCTGAACGGGCCTCCAGCGAATTACCTGGGGTGACAATGTGGACCATCTCTTGGTGTTGCTGAGCTTACTGTGGGGAAGAAGAGGACATTTGTCTCTTGTGATGCTAAGCCAGACCTCCAGATTGGCATATGGCTCTCTCTGGAGGTACCCACATGCTGCCTGGAAGCCATCAGGATGCTCTACAGCTCCTATCCCAGCATGATCCCCCTCTTCCCACAAGTAATCTTGCATTTCCCTCCCCATCCCAGCCTTGCTATCTCAACCTCAGCCCTTCTCTTGCAGTGTCACCTGGAGCTGAAGGGACTGTCCCTTTGCTTTCTGTTAATGACACCTGCAAAGACATCTTCGTATGTCTCATCCATCCCTTTCTGCTGTTGCTCTAGGGCTCCAAGTCTTTCCTCAGTACCACAATCTTTGAAAACACTCTCAGCATGATTTGCCTGTGGGAACAAAACAAATACGGTCAGTCTTTGGGCTTTTGCCATCTTCCCTGCAAAATTCCAAGCCACTTTTCACAGAAATCAACAGGCAGGGAGAGGCTGTAAGTGTCTCAGCCCTAACATTCCAACTACAGGAAAAATCAGCATGTAGGGCCCAGAGAAACCAGACAGAAGGGAAAATGCAACAGTGAAGGCAATATCACTTGGGACACCATGGAGGGGAAATACCCCTTATTAAATTCCAGATGAATTAGGAACCACTTCTTCAGTTAAATCCCATAATGTGGAAGGCACGTGTGCCTATGCTGGCCATTGAAAATGCCTTGAGATTAAATTTTTTTAAATCCTTTAAACAAGAAGTAACTAAATAAATGAAATTAAGCCCGATCAGAAGAAACAGACCTCCCCCATGCCTACCCCTTGGAAATAATACAGAACACATTTCGCTGACTGTACTTGCAGGAGGTACAGGGAAATACCCTGCTGGGATATATTCTCTTGCCATCAGGATACCACAGCAAGATGGGACTGGGAAAGCTGGGCTGGAGTCTCTGTTGTACTGGTCACACATCCCATTTCCATTACTGGCATGATGTGGTAGCCTGGTTCACTCTCACGCCAGGCAACTGGACACATGGCAGATGTTAGAAATTGGAAACATGGCAGTGAAGAGGTGGTAAGTCCCAAGACTACACAGGGACAGCTATTCAGGGAGCATAACACAATGTTTCCTCATGCAATGGCAGCATTTTGTGCTTCCTGGTGTTGTGCTCTCTGTTGGGGACACCAAATCTAAAGCAGCTGGGTGGTTTTCACCAGATGAGGATGTGGATATGGTATGCACCTACTCTGTTCATCCAGCCTTCAGCAAGACAATGCAGACACACTTTGTAGAAGCAGAAGTAAAACCTTCTCTAATTCAGATACAAATGCTTGTCCCAACCTTGCAAGACGCTTCAAGTCCCGAAAGCCACTGTCTTTCAATTCCCAGCAGTCACCACCCACAAAGCTCCATGGGTCTTAAAAATGACAGCAACTGGCAGATCAGAACAGTAGGGAGTAAAATACGCAGTAGGTCATGGCTTGCCTGGGAAGTACTTTCATGAGTTCATTGAAAACAAAGAAACAACCTCTAATTGGACCAATTACCAAGATCACCCAATTTGCCCCAAATTTTAGCGAGAGCTCTGATGGTTTGACCTTATCGATCAAGATGTCAAAATGAACAGTGGCTGAAGGAAGCCCTGTTTCTAACATGAGCAGATGTTGAAATGAATGTAGCATGCCTGGTCACTCAAAAATGGACCTGTCAGCTTAAAATTAACTATCAGCAGTCCAAGCCTGGAAGGCAGCAGGATGCACTGCCAAGTTGCCTCAGACACAAGCCATGTGTAATTTGATCATATTTTTCATTATTTAGAGCAGACTTTTAAAAAATCCTGTGTCTCAGCTGAATTTTAAGTAAGTTCCAGAAGTTTATGCAATTTTGAGAACAGGCGTAGAAGAAATGACCATCTTTTTCACCTGAAGGGGGACAGGGAACAGAACACTCCACCCTTCAGAGGTGTTGTGTCAGGAGTCACTGGGCTAAATACAACCCCACAAACTGGTAATTAGCATCCTTGCAGTTAGTATCCTTGCTGTCATGGACAATGCCACTGAACTTCACTTAGTCACAGATTTACCTGGAAAGCCCTGGAGCGGGCTTTACTCCAACCACTACTGATGGCCAGCACGGCAAACACATCATGTGACACAGTCACACTGCTGTCCAACTGTCCTGTCCCTGCTCTCTCTGGGCTTTCACTGGCCACAGGCTTATGTCACAGTAGGAAGCATCAAGTCCCTTCCACTAAAGCTGGTTACGGTGGGTTAGGCTGGCCTAAGCCACCCAGGAATCGTCAGTATGGCATCCTGCTTGGAGATGTCTAGCCTGGTGGCAATGACAGGAAAACAGGATGAAACACAACATTTTTGAGCTATGGAGCATCATTTCCAGACCATTAGGCACTTGGGTGCTAACATCCTTTGCAGGCTAAGAGCTAACGAAGGATTTTCTTTCCATAGTGTAACAAAGGCAGAATTCATGTCTTCAGCAGGAAGCTCTTGTAGAGGAAGTGTTTAAGAGCTGCAGGACAGTGGTTTACACACGGGGTCATGAGTCTGGAAGCACAAATGGAGGTGGGATCGCAAACCTAGAAGTGGGATCACAGAGGGAAAAGCGTGGGCAGCAGGTATGTACAAGGGCCTTGCAGGAGTAAGCGAGTGTACAGGGCAGTGCTCTACATTTGAAATCCCTTGTATTCTAGAAAGCAAGTAAAGACCTACCTAAAAATCATCATCATAATTTTTTCTCAGATGAGAGTACCTACAATTTACAAGGCAAGAAAAGAAAAAGCTTTTAGTGCATCCCAAGAGCAACTCCAGTACTCATACCTCTGCAAAGTGAGCAAAGAGGGGCCTTTAGTGCTCAGCCTGCCGAGGTATAACTAGTGAAAGGATGCCCAAGTCGTTGAATAACTAGGTTGGGTAGCTCTGCTCAGCATTCGTGTTTTCCAGGAGCAAAAGGGAGCCCCAAAGCACAGCAGATTCCTGTCATAGCTGCATTCACTCGAGATGTCTCTCCGAAGGAGCAAAACCTCACCTTTCACCTGGGCTGGCATTTCTATTTCACACTTGCACATACACACCTGCAACCTGATGATCCTGTGGACGCACTTAAAGGTAACAGTAAACTCAAAGTGATTGATCTACAGATAATTTACCTTGGCAAGGAGGGCTACAAGTCAGCTATCAAGCAGACTGGCAGACGCTGCAGTCCCATACGCAGGAGTGAATAGCTTCCCAGAATACTGGCAAGTCTACAGCATCAATAAACTAAATTATTAGGAGAAAAGGTAGCGATGCCTTAACATAGAGACTGATGAGGACATACTCTAAAAGAACCCCAAAGCCGTTCAGCCAAACTAATGTTCCCTCCAACCTGCATGTGGTCAAATGCCACTTTATTCTGGATCATATTGTCAGTTATAAAAGAAGTTGAGAGGGAAAAGAATAAATGGCTGCTCGCCTTCTTGTCTATGTTTCTTGAACAGAGAAAGGGTGTTGTCTGGTATCAACCCTTCCTGGGGTCACAGCATAGCTCTTGGTGTTGCTCTACCATGTGAAGAAGAGGTTGTGGCTGTGCTACAGGGCATTAAATGGACAGTAGAGGTGAAAAAAGGGGTAAAAGCCATTTATGTCATGAAATACCATCTTGCTGAGACTGCTACTTTGAAAAAAAAAAAAAAAGAAATGGGGACAGAATAACACTGGGTGCCACATATCAAACTCTTCACGTGGTTAAGAGCTGTTTGGCCACATATCTTTCATGGCTGAAGGGTGGGAGATGGCACCATCTTCCCTGGCCTCCCACCACTCCTCAGTAGACCACAGGCAGACTGGGCATGCCGAATGGCCCCAGGGCAGACTGGTGAGTTTAGCTGCTCCTGCCCACAGCTGGGGACCGGCTTTACTTGCCAGCCCCTGTGCAATCACAGCCTTGATGACAGCCACCTAACACAACACTGGTACAGGACCCCAACTGCAAGCCAGGCGCAGCTCAGAGCTGCATATGGATTGCAATTCGGAGTTACAGGAATAGAAAGAATAGCCAGCTATCATTAAAAATAATTAAAACCACTTTTATACATGAAATTTTAAGTCTCCACTTCAGATTTTATCTACCCTGTAAATATTAGGGTGCAGGATTAGTTCTAATGCAGGAGGGCAAATTATCCCTAAATGTGCATCACACCCAGCACACGTCCCCTGAATCCAAGCTTCCCAAAGAATATTTAGGGTTCCTCACAGATCTCGTCTTTTTTGCACTTTTCCAAATATATTTTGCTATAAGTAGGATTTACCAAACTGAAAATTCATTAGAAAGTCACAGTATAAAACCCCAGCACAGAGACAATAAGAAGATACAGAACAGCCCTCACTCTCCCCCTTTGCAATATTTTTTGCAGTAGTCTGAATCGCAATGAGAGTCACATCACCTCATCTCCTCACTTTGGACTGTGACCCCCAGTGACTAGAATATAGCTCTTCCATTTTCACTTACCTTGTCCATAAGAGACAAAATGAAAGGGGAGCATCTGAAATTCAGCAAACCGCACACCTGTAACGCATTTCAGACTGCTGCTTCCTCTGAAGCCTTGCCAAAGACTGAGACAGAGCTTGAAAAGGGAAGATGAAAACTCCAGCCTCTCTGGAGGACACACTGAAAATCCTGCAGACTCTGGGAAACTAAGATAGCTGAGAGTCAACCCTGCTGACTCTCATCCTGCCAGAGAGCTGCAGCTGGTGCCAGTGAAATATTTATGCAAAGACAGCAGATGTTGCGAGCAAAGTATGAAGAAAGACACGAGAGCTGCAGTATTAGGTCGGGGCATCCAGTGTAGTGTTTGCTTCCTGCAATGGCCAACATCAGATGGTTAACAAGAGTGTAAGAGCTGGACAAGCACATGGAGACACCTCCATCTTTCCAACCTCCAGCGACCTATAGCTTAGGCACGTTCTGAGGGACAGACCGCATCTTGGAAATGTCTTTGCACTCAATACCCTGTAAGAACTCTTCTTCTATGAATCTTCTTACTTTGGAAACCATTTAAATTTTTAGCACTCCCAATGAGTTCCATTGGTTTACTACATGCTACATGAAAATGTTATGTCTTTTCATTAGTTTTCAACCTCCATCCTGCTTGTTTCCTTTGTTGCCACTCAATTCTTGTATCAGAAGAAATACTAAAAGTTTTTAAAATCTGGGAGAAACGTTGACTATTTCTTCCATATCTCTGCCGCCACCTCTGAGGCTTAGGAAATTTGTCTGTACATCAATGGCAAGATCAGAAATAACATTTAAGCACCAACAGTGCAACCTGGAGAGTACCGAAGTGCCTGTGCTCATGGAGAGACTGAAGAAACCTGGAAGATACACACGAGCATCTCAACGCAGAGGAGAGCTCAGTTCGACCCAGACCTTGGCCCAGCAATAAATGCACATGAAATGTTGGCCCAGCAATAAATGCAATTACTTAGAGCCCCTGGAGATCCCCAGTGTCTGCCTGGCATCAGCCCCTTCTCAGAGACCTTGCAGCTGAGCAAAGCCCACACGAGCACAGCATGGCTGGTGCCCCAACAGACTAAGCTTAGCTCTCATATGGGTCAGAGATGATGGCTAGGGTCTTCAGATGGTCAGAAAATAGCTTTCCCTTGGGGCTGAACTGCAGGGAAGTTTTAGCACGAGCCCAGGAGACGAGGAGCAGACTGTAATTCATGTATGCCTGGAGAGGAGACTAAGCGCCCTGTGCTAGGAGCAAGCACAGCCCTGCTGAGAAACCCCCACCAGCTTCCCCATTGCCTTCAAACCATTCTCCCAGTTCTCTACCCCTCATCTTGAGGCAAACAAGGGTCATCCACCCTCACCAGCACAAAAGCCCACCATAACTGCCCTGTACAAAAGAGAAAATAAATCTCAAATTGTTCATTTCAGCAAAAAAAGGTAGGAGGGAGCGCTGTACTGCTACCTGAAGGGTTAAATGTGGTGCTACCCAGAGATAGCACCTTGCCTAGCTCATCTCCCAGCTGCTGGGCTCTGGCCTGTTTAATGAAGATTGATTGTCTTCAGGAGACCACCTCTGTCTAGACTGGCTATGGCCCTTTTTTATTACCACCACCCACGCAAGTGAACCCAAGACCCAGGAATGGAAAAATTCCAGTCAATGGAGCAACAAGAGAATAAACTCAGTGTTCTCAGTGCAAACAGAGCCAAGTCTTCCCTGGCCCTTTCTCTTGGGCACGGATTCTCTTGGGTCTAATAACGGCTGAGACACCAACATCTTTTCATCAATGGAGGCCCAGAGAACATTTCATTTTTCTAACCTGACTTGTATTCATGAGGTCTGCAGTAATCTACTGCCTCCAAGACCTCTTGACTTTAGGTTATGACAGCACTAGGAAACTTGCGTCCTCGCTGCAGCAGCCTTGCGGAGCTATTACAGCCCCCGAACCGCAGCCTGTGCACACCAGCCTGCAGAAAGGCTAAATGTGTGCTGGGTCTGCTGCAGGGAGCTCCCTGGAGTGCAGGACATCTCCTTTACAGCCCCACCATGAGTCAGTGGGATCCCCACAGAGACAAGGAGGACATGAGATTATTGATGACCTGGCCAACTAAAGTCCTCAGACCATGCCTATGCTATTGAATAAGTGGACCAAGGAAATGTCTTCTAGCCCTGAGGCCAACAGATAAAATACAGTTTCTGTCCAGAGTCCTAAATTATCTTTATACCCCCATCCCCAAACAGGAGTCATATCTACACTGCCTGGTCCTTGGCCCATGCTCACCCCAGACTGGACCTGTGCATTACTCGGGAGCATGATAATTTGCTTGGGCTAAAGCCATGCCAAGGACTGTGCTAACAGTGGAACAAATTTTTCATCCACTAGTCTAGGAGCCCCAATCCTGTGGCACTATAGGACATCAATCTCCATAACAGGAGTGAACGAAAGTCACGGGTGGAGCGATAAATAAGGTGGACCTGGACACCATGCCTGTTCTCTGAGCCCACTCTTAGAGACGGTAAAAGCAAAGAAGTGGAAGAAAGAGCATTGCAGAGGAAAAGATGGCTGAGAACCAGGCATGGGTGTATTTCAGCTGGGGAAAAAAAGTTTAGGGTAGTAGACGGTTTCCAAGAAGGAATCTTGGAGCAACTTCCTAAAACCTTGTTGGAGCCCATGTGAAGTCATGTCAAGTTACTCAGGGAGTGCTGTGGTTTCAAAGGTCTTTGACCATGAGACTTCTTCTGAATAGGCAGGTACGTTCAATTTTCAAAATCCCACATGTCCCACAGTGCGCCGAAACTAAAGCTTGGTGCCACGAGGTCAGGAAGAACTCTAATTCCCATGATATGGGAGCCAGAAGCAACAAAGGTTGGAGAAACATTAATAATGGACACAACGCCTAGATAAAAAACATGTTAGTGATGGTTTTCTTGGCTTTCACTGAAGGAAAAGTGAACTTGGGTCCAAAATTTACAACACTGAATCAAAACCCCCGTGCTGAACAAAGGAAGATCTGGAAGGTGGACTGCAATGCTGCAGCTTGCAAAACTCTTTTAATACCTAAAGATGTATTCCCTTTCAATTTCCTTGTCACCAAAGGCTTGTAAAGCAACAAGCTCTACCTGGGGTGAATGCATAGTTTAGATGTTTAATGATAATGATTCTCTGATGCCTTGAGGGTATAGTGAAATAGTGCATGAGTTCTTCATCTCAAGGCATGAGGGGGGTCAAACCCAGTCTTAAATCATAGAAAATATGAAAAGATTTGCAAGGAGGGAGTGTTGGCACAGCTTAGCAGGGAGGACAAGCTGAGCTCACCAGAGTGTCGCTTTCCAGGGGCCAGGTGGATCAGGACTGAGCATAGAGAGGGAAGCCAATTACATGTTAGGCTCCAAGGGAGAAGAAAACATGCCCACGTTTTGATAGAGATAACTCTGATCTACTTTCTGGAGAAAAGTAAAAACAGTAAAAAATTAAAATCTCTCTTTTCCTCCTCTTTGCATGTGTTTAGGTTATTTTAATTGAAAGAGCACTTCTATGAAAACCCATCAATCACCTCTGGAAAGTCATGCTTACTTGCCTAAAGCATGGAGAGGCATATCCAACGCGGGGAGACTCTGAAAAGGGAAAAGCGCTCCAGGTTGAAGTTCTTCCAGCTCATTTAAAGAGATGTCAAGTTTAACGATCTTAAGGAATGAGGAGGAGGAAGGGGGAGAGGGCTAAAAAAAAATAAAAATTGAAGCTATTTCCAATTTCTTCTCCCCCATCTCCCTCCCAAATATGCCTGGAGTTTTTAGCCTTTACCATTTTTGACAAGTAGCAACACACATAGGCAGTTCTAGCACCAGTACGGCTTGATCAAGGAGTTCTGCTTTGGAAATCATCCAAATAAAATCTGGCAGAGAAAAAGAAAAGGAAACAAAAAGGGGGGTGTTTAAAAAGTGACAAAGGGGAGAAAGAAGGCCAGATCCTCAGCAGAGCAGTTTCTTGCATCTCCTCTATGTTGTGGGAGCCGGGCTGCTTTACACTGGTAAGGGACAGGGTCTGAGCATGTCGGAGAAACATTTGCAGGTGAGAAAACCAGCTCATGTACCTCACAGAAAATGGAATGTTTGAGACAGCAGGAATGTCTCCTGCTCCATCCAGAGAAACAGTGATCATTTCTGAAATGCTAAGCTGAGAATGTGCAAGGTGCTAAAATGTGATGCATTTAGCAAATAACTGAAATTGCTGAGAAAATATCTACCGAGGAGGGAGCGGGAGGAATATTTGGGGGACCTGGAAGATTTTGATGGAACACATAATCCCAAGAATGTGGTGATTTAAGGAGAGGGGAGAGACTTACCCCTTCTAACACATCTAAGAATACAGCAGCGATTTATTTTAGTTATTTTTAAAGTAATGTGATATCATAAAAGAAAGGGAAATTCAAAGCTGACTACCACAAAAGGCTTCCCAACAGAGAAGCAAAAGATGCCTCCCCTGGCCAAAGCTGTAAAAGTCCATGGGTTGGGGGCATTTCAAACAAAGCTGGTGAAAGTGGAGTAGCACTTCTTGAATTTCTCTTGCTGCACATTCCCAAAACAAAGGTGAAGGAGTCGAGACGAAAGCTTTGGAGAGCTGCACAGCAACAAGACGGCTGCTAGTGGAGCAGACTGGTTTAGGACATGAGTTGTCTCTCCCAACAGGACTTGTTGACACCTGGGTTAGATGAGTTTAGGTTTCAGGCATACAAAAAGGACCTATTCCTTACCATTACTCTTCCACAAATATACACCTACCATGGAGATACATAATATTGGAGAGGAGAAATCAAAATCCCAGGATCTGTTCCCTTCTTTTGCCCCAACTGATGTGACCTAGTCTCTGCCTGTGTCTCACCTTAACTGTCCCCACTATAAAACGAGATTAATAATAATGATAATAATAATCTGTTGACGAAAAGCTCTGTCAGGCCTGGGACTGTGAATGAAGAGTTCATGTTGGAAAAGCTAGGGCAGGTGAGAAGCCCCCATCTTCAGCTGCACGTTTTCGCCACCAAAGTCTGAATGCTCCGAGTTTGTATCAGCGAGGATCCAGCTAAACCTCGCCTATGGTAGGTTAAGCTACAAGGGTCTGCACTTTGGGAGGTGCTCAGATGAACAGTAATGGTACCTTGGCCATGGGATAACAATGTTTGCTCACGGGTGCTGAAGAGGTGAGGGCAGTAATTCCCCTAACAGCATAAGCCTAACTCTCAGTACTTCAAGTCCTACAACTGGTTGCTATCCCACTAAAATCTAGCGTGCTCTTTCCTCTTTTGCCCACGCACTATTTCACAGAACAGGCTTGTGATGAAAAACAGTGGAAATAAACCCAAGTGTTCACCCTCTGCATATCCCTTCCCAGCTTGCCAGAAACTGTCACTGGTTCCAAATCTCTTCTTTATCTTGCTGGGAATTCAGTTATGGGGAACAATTGCCTGGAAGAGAAAATGAGTCCAGTCTTGCCTGCACAGCCAAATACCACAGGAGTTCTTCATCTTTTAGTAAGAGAAGAAGCAGGATTGGATTCAGACATGAGCAGGGTCACAAATGGAAAGGAGAGGAGACAAGATGAGGTATCTCACCTCAGAACCAACCTTGCAGGGTCTTCAGGGTAATAATTTATAGGTGCCTGTCTTTTTTAACTGCTACTTACTGAGTTATTCAACCCCTCTACAACCAAAGCCTTAAACCTGGCACGTGGCTCCCACACTGTGGATCTTCAACGTGCTCAAAACCTTGTAAGCCATCAGGAGTCATCTTCTCATGTCTCTCAGGAAAACTGCAGAGAGAGAACACAGTGAAGTCCAGGCCATGACAGATGCCAGTTAAAAGGCAGCGAGTCCCTCACCATTGCCCAACGCTCACCAGTCTGTCACTATACCAATTTTCCCAATCTTTGGAAATGCCCTCAACACAGAAACACAAGTCCATGTGGACTGGAGAGTCCAGCTTGCCCTGAATTGTTCTGAATCCCTTCTCTGCGATGTCCACCATGAAAAATATCATTAACATCATCATAATGACATTGTTATTGGAGATGACACATCACACTCCATTTCTGTAGAGACACCATTGCTGGTCGGGAGAGGAGAGGTTTGAAGGAACAGTGAAATACATAGATAGACCAAAAATGATGTTAAACAAAGGATGGTCAAGTGTTAAAACTTGTTGATGTCTCCACTTGCAGTAACTCTGTCTAATAAATGGCTACTCTTTACTCGCGGCATCTCCGTCTGACCACAAACACAGAGGTGAAGGTGAAGCCAAAGGTGAAATCTAAGGTGTAAATAATGAATTATATGTGAGTGACAGTGTATGTAGTTAGGAATCAGGCATTTCATTAGCTTGTTCTGTTTGCATCTTTCAAAATCTGCCAGGACTGCAGAATTCACCATCTCGGAGATGCTTAAATTCACCATGCTACCGTGGCAGATCTACCTCAGAGATAGTCACACAACACCTGTGTGACAGCTCCGCCACCATTGACAGCCTGTGGTTTGAATAGGCGATAGCAGCACCAAAAGTACAAGCGGTTTCGGGCTGAGCCCAAGGTCAATAACTGCTCGGAGGCAGATTCACATCCTCTGTGGACCAGGCACGGCAGAAGCCCTGTAGCCTCTGCACATCAGTGTTTGTGTTAGAATTACCTGCCTTTTCCTGGCATGCGTCACGCACGTATTGATTATGAAAACAGGCAAGATTGGCTTGACTGATTTGCTTCCCGCACATTAAGAACACGACTGGTTTACTTCTCAGAAAAAGCCATGCTTTAGAAAACAAAAGAGCAAGAAAGCCTTTCTGGGAAAGCTCAACTTTGAGAAACAAGATTTTGCCCATGTCAAAACATCAAAGTCCCTGGTGTTTAGTCAGATTTTACCCCACATAAGAGACTCAAAAAAATGTTTTTCTGGAAATGAAACAAGAGAACTTTTCACACAGAAGCTTACAGCTCTGTCTGGTTTCCCCCATCGCTGCATTTTTTCCCCCAGCAAAGACCAAAAATCTACAATCCTTTGGGGACTCAAGGCCTGACTGTCTGCATATTGGGGCTGGGAAAACTGGCAAACTACTAAACAGATCTGGCTTCCTACATTCCCTGTTCTCATTTTCTCGCTGGCACATGGAAGATCACTTACAATCATAGAATCATAGAATCATTAAGGTTGGAAAAGCCCTCTGAGATGATCTAGTCTGACCGTCATCCCAACACCACCATGCCTACTAAACCATGTCCTGAAGTGCCACATCCACATGTTTTTTGAACCCCTCCAGGGATGGGGACTCCACCACCTCCCTGGGCAGCCTGTTCCAATGCCTCACCACTCTTTCAGTAAAGAAACTTTTCCTACTATCCAATCTAAAATGGGATTGTCCGGCAGAGCTGAAGGAAGGATTTCTGATGCGTTCAGTAAGTCAGCACAAATCCCTTCACCCAGCATACTAAGAGTCCACAATTTTGCTTTGAACTGCATTTCAGAAGTCAGGAACTCAAAATGCTGCCAGGGCTTATTCAAACCTTGAAGTGCTACAGATTTGTATGAGAGAAGACACCACCACCACCACCCAGCTTGCTTTTTTGGGCAGAAACAGACTCCCCAGTGTTTCCATGATGCGAAAACGTGTTTTGTTTTATTTCAGCCAACTCTGAAGAAAGTCAAAATAACACTGGAAGAAGCAAGATGATGTTTGTAGGTAGAAGTGATAGTTTTTATTAGAGCATCTGCTGTTGTTGGAAAAAGCTGATAAGCCCTGGGCAGTAAAGAAAAGCTTTTGTCCTATAGCTGAAAGCTTATTTAATTTTCCAACTACATTATTTCAACCTACAAACCTCATTTTGTCTGTGTCCTTAGACCATCCTGCCTGCAAGAACACAGCCTCAGGAGCATTGCTGTCCATTCACAGTATGCAAGACAACTTGGCTGCGTTGCCAGGTGTTAGTATTCCCTCCCGGTAGAGAGACGGGGCTGAGAAATCGCTCTTGCTCGTCGGGTGCTTCCACTGACATCACTGGGTGTCCGCCTTTCGATAGAGTGAAGGTGAACTGGTTAAATTACTTTTGAAACAGTACCTTTTTAATATTAAGAGATTTTATTTTTTTCCGTTTTCTGACATTGTTTTGTCATTCATTTCGGTATCACGGAACCGACGTGACCTGAATTTTGAATGGATTTAATTTTTATTGTAATGGCAGTGAATTACACTGTTAGGTCTAAGACCTGTGACGGGGATCACTTCTGCAGAATCCACCAGCCTGCAAACAAGATGCTCCGCACGTTGCTCCAGCATTGCAGCTGGGATGAACCAATCTCTCTCCACGCAAAGGGAAAAAAGCAAGTCCGGCAACGACATCTCTAGCCTCGCATTGAGGTGACGTGGAAGTTGTCGCAGTGATACGAACCCCCATCCCCTACGAACTGGACCATGAACTCAACGGACTGAAAACTTTCCTCAACCAGGCAATTCGTCGCAAAACTCGCCTCGCAGCTATGACATTAGAACGGATGTTAAATACTCGCTAGCCCAGACAAGACTGCCCTCCCAGAGGTGCCAGGCCACAATGAACAGCTCAAAATGCTTTATGAGCTGACATTTTGGTTTTGCTGTTACACTGGAGCAGTTCAAAAGAAGCAATTTGTTCTGTGGCTTAACGCATTTAGGAACCAAGGTGCGGCACGTCTATTGTGGCAGAAAAACAACCTCAGGCTCCCCTCCCTTTGAGGCACAAAGAAAGCGAATGAAAGGGGAAGAAGTGAGCACCCAAGGTAGCAAAAGCTTATTAGCGAAGGGAACAGAAAAAAATCGATCATTCTGACCTGTGCAGCCGCTGAGGATGTGGCAGCAGGAAACCCTGGAGACGTTACAAAGTGCCAGCAAGCCTGAGCAATCGTCTGGTTTTGTTGCTAATAAGCCATGGTGCTTTTTAATAATATATAAACCATTTAAAAGGACTTGATGGGAAAACCAAGGAAGTCAGTCAAAGTGTTTCTACCTAGAGTGAGGTCAGAAAACACTGACATGTTTTGTGAAATGGGGGAACAATTAACTTCTGCCGACTGCAGAGCAAGAGCTCCGCAACACTGCTGGGGTTTCCAGGGGGTCTCCCAGATGTTTGGGCCCCACAAGCATTGTTTTCTGGCTGACCATCCTTCCAGAGGGTACATCTCAAGCCGAAACTCCCGGAAACATCACAAGGGAGGCCCCAGATCCTTTGGGTCTGTGAAGCTTTTATCAAGAAACCGCGGGATTTCCATCCGCAGGCAAAGCCCACAACGTACCCAAGGATTCCTGGGTGCCAGCGCTATAGTTTCCAGGTTTTCAGTCACAGCTCATGTACGCTCTGAGGACACGTATTCCAACCACCCCGGGTTTCCAGCCCCTCAGTAAGGAGCCTGGAACCCTGAGATCTCCAGCTTGGAGTCAAAGAACCTAGAAACTCTTTCAAAAGAAAAGGGCAATCCTGGCAGATTCGCCCCCGTCATGAGCCGCTTTTAGCAGCAGAGAAGCTGCCAAGGCTGTCACGTTCCCTGAAGAGCTGGAAATCATAAAAAGAAGCACTTCAGTTTTGGACTGACCACAGTTCTTTGCAATGTGTTCATGGGATTTCAGACTTGTATTTACAGGCACGGAAAAAAAAAACAAAAAACAAAACCCACAAAGATTTGGGTCTGATTCAGATCAAAACTTTATTAAAAACAAAATGAAACATCGACAGCATGAAAATCCCACTGTTTGATAAATGTTGCTTCTACTGATCACAGAGGGCTTTGACAGATGCTTAGCAGAGCTCTCTGCACAACTTGAGAAAAGAAGACGCTTCACCCCTGATACGCAGCTATGGTAGCAGCAGAAAACATGAATTGCTCCAACTGCAAGAATGCAAAAACACACTCTAGGGCATGGGGATAAGGAGTAACAGGGCAACACCACCATCTAATATAATGTAAAACTGAAAGTGCCACAGATGCTGTATTGAGCCCTACGGAAAGTCTGCTCCAGGCCGGAGAGTCCACATCTCTGGGCTGGATCGTCGGAGCGGTTGTGCTGTTTTAATTCACGTTTTTACCACGACTGACATGACGCCGTCTTCATCCTGGCAAGAGAAGCCAAAGCACCCAGCCGTGCAGGCACGTGAATACAAACATCGCTGCAGTCGGCGTGGGCGCAGCGCCTCTGGGCGCAGTTTGTCCCCGCACCGACAACCCTCTCACCCAAACCCTCCCTCTCCAGCACCGCAGCACCCTTCCCTCCCACCTTGATGTGTGCAAGGTTGTGGCCAGAAATACCACCTCGCCCATCGCCCTGAACCACTGTATTTTTTCCTCCATCTCCCCCTGTGAAGCCACGGGCGGCTGCTGGGGCTGTCGGCCCCACACGGTCCCCAAGCCACCCCAGCACCACCACTTGTGCACCTTTTCCTCCCCTTCTCCCCTTCCCAGACCCTCCTTGTAGCCCTCATCTCCTTCCAAGCACGCCATTGCTTTTCAGACCCAGTTTTGCCGCCTCGGTATCCAGCGTTTCCGACACCAATGGCGGTGACATTGACACCGGCCGCAGAGGCGCTTGCCTGTGGCCCCAAAAGCATGTGAGGGCCTCTCAGGAAGCTGGATTTCACACCGAAGCGATAATTTCACTACCTAAACCCCAAACGGCAATTAGCGGCTGCTCCTCAGCAGGGAAGCAGCCTTTCGGCTACCCCCCCGGGGCCGCTTCTCCTCACGCCACCTCAGCGCCGCGCCGCCATTACCACCCGCCGCCGCCCACCGCGGAACTACAATCCCCATCATGCTCCGCGGGGCGGCCCGGGCCGAGGGAGGCAGCTGGGATGCGTCGCGGGGGACGCCGGGAGTTGTAGTCCCGGCCGTAGAGCCGCGGCGGTGCCTGTAAACGGGCGGCGGGCGGGGAAGGAACTACCGGCGCCCGGGAGGAAGCGGGGGCGGCGGGAGCGGGGCCGGGAGCGGGGCCGCGGCCCGGGAGCGGGATGCGGTGGCGGTCCGGGTCGCCCGCCTCGCTGCTTGGGACGACACCATGCACCCGGCCGTGGCTGTGGGGCTGGTGTTCGGCGGCTGCTGCAGCAACGTGGTGTTCCTGGAGCTGCTGGCCAGGTGCGGGGTCGGGGAGAAGGCTGTGGGGGCAGCAGGAGGGCTCCCGGGGCAGGAGTGGGATCGGGGGTCGGGTGAGGGTCCCCGGGGCTGGGGGGACCGCAGGGTCTCCCCCACGGGCTGCAGGGCTTTGTGAGGAGGGGGGCTGCAGGAGATCGGGGCGGGGGGGGGTGGGGGGGGGGGGG
>VZTL01046701.1:72268-124158 GCA_013400535.1 Scopus umbretta
AGGGGGTCTGCGGCCCCGACGGGGCGGCCGGCCCGCCTCACAGCGCGGGGGGGGGGACAGCCCCGGGCCGCGGGGCTCCTCACCCGGGTGCCAAGAGGAGCGGATCGCCGGGCCTTGCTCTGTCACCGCCTGGTGGGGTTTTGGGGGGCTGTCCCCCCCCAGCTTGGGCCCGGTCTGGTGCTGTCATGGGCCGCTTCGGTATCCTGCCCAGGCGCCGGGGATCTCCCATCTCTGCTCACACACGGACCACCGCATCAGTCTGGCCCTCAAGCATTCCCACCATCCCTGCTCTCTGATCCCAGCGCCTCGTACAAATAACGGCTGAAATCCCAAGGAGAAGACGCGCAGGAGCTGGCTAGGGGTCCCCTGGGACAGCAGGCAGGGCCAAGGGGACGCCGTCCATCTGGAAATGTGATCTTCGGCAGCGTCACGCGGCTGCAAAGCCAACGTGATGAGGGCGAGGAGTCCTTGGTGGCAGTCGGAGCGAAGGTGAATTGCCAGGTTGCGGAGAGAGGAGGGCTGACGTTTGGGGTACATCCGAGCGGTGCGTCGCCTTCCTCACCCTGATGGAGGAAGGCTGGCATGGCTTGGAAAAGGTGATGGTCTGTTGGATTGGTTTTCAGGGCTGGTCAGCAAGCTGTGAAGGGAAGAGTGCTAGACCTGACTGGAAAAAAGTAACGATTGAACCGGTTCTGTGTCTACAATCATAGTAAGTCAGTGTGGAACTGCATCCCCTGACTAGTCAGTACTATGTTCGCTTCGATCATGCCCAGGCTTTCAAAAGTAGTAGTTAAAACCTGCCTTTACTTCCTCCCTACCCGTCATCGTCCCAGACTGTTGAGAGAAAAAGGGAGTGCAAAAGAGAGCCTGACTCTGTAAGCCAGCAGCAAGGATACTTGCTTCGAAGTGGGAGCCCAGGACGCAGCTACCTCAACACAAGGTTGCACAATCACTCAGCAATCGCTGGATAAATCAAGGAGCAGTTCCTGGAAGAAGAGACCTTGCGTGGCAAGTTGTCTTTCCTCTCGGGGGTTGCTCTAACCTCTGTCTTTCCTGCCTGGCTTCTGCTGCAACATCAGTGAGGGAGGAGGAATGGGCTCCTTCAAGGTGAAGAAAGCTTTGGATCTGTCTTCTTGCATTTGCTTGCAAGATACACCAGGCTTGCGTGTCTTCCTGCCAGACCCTAAAACAAAAGCGAGCCATTTGGCCCTACTCAAAGGCTGCATTAGGTGTCTATACCCCATTTTGAGCGGTATTTTGAGCAGCAAATCCTGGAAATCCAATTGCAAATATCTGAGAAAAGCTGCTTTTTACACACAAGCTGCTCTTAAGCACTGCCTCTCATCCACTTTAGAAATTCCCCTGTTTCTGACAGCTCAGTTCCTGTGCCCCTCTCTTGCCCTGTTCACCTTTGGTCCCTAAATTGGGGTAACACTGGTTATTTCTTTGGGTCTTGCTATTGCCTAGAGGGAAAAACGTCCCCCTTGAAGATGAATCTTCCCATGACAAAGTCGTGGAGCAGGGTCGCAGGAAAATGCAGCGACCAGACAGACAGTCTAGTGGGGAACAACAAAGGTGATTGGAAGAAATTTGCTCAGGATTTATGAGGAAAGAGTAAAGGAATGAGAACTGTTTAGTCTAGAGATGCCTGAGGACAGACAAACGACTTTAAATGTGTGGAGAATGGCTGCAGAGAAGAGGAGATACGTTTTT
The DNA here is from genome assembly GCA_013400535.1 of Scopus umbretta. Classification (NCBI taxonomy): domain Eukaryota; kingdom Metazoa; phylum Chordata; class Aves; order Pelecaniformes; family Scopidae; genus Scopus; species Scopus umbretta. Next base: position 73,982 of record VZTL01046701.1, read on the forward strand.
TTCTGCTGGGCTCTGGAGGCAGAACAAGAAATAAAGGGCTTAAATTGCTGTGAAAGGCATGTAAAGCAGGGCGAAACCCCAGGTTTGCTCCCTCTCAGTGTAGTGGGTTCGTAAGAGAGAGCAGGGAAACTCATCGTTGGATGTTTTCAAGAGCAAGTTAAATAAGCCCATGTCTGAATGACAGGAGGAGGCCTGGACAGAGCAAGAAACGCCATCCAGTTCATCCCATTTTCCCTGTCTGGAGCAACCCAACCTGTTCTGCTGGTGTCCTTTACGAGTTGTCCCCAGGGGTTCTGTCTCTGAGCCACGATGCCAAAGCTCTGTGTGGCGTGTACGTACAGGCCTGGTCGGAAAGTCCATGATCTGCTCTTTGCCTTCTCAAGCTGCGTCCTTGTGAGGTGCCTTCTCTGTAAAAAAGGTTGAGGCTCTGCGTGGTAGATCTCAGCGGGGTTTCTTCTCTTAATGGTGCAAATGGCGGGGGGGTTGTTCTTCTGCAGGGGCCGTTGAAGGAATTCTCTATGACATGTGGAGTCTTCTTAAGTGATGGACAGAAATCTTCCTTGGAGAAGTGATTTGGTTGTGTTGAACTCTGCCTGGATGACAGTACTCCGCGTCAATGTGCCCCAAACTGATGTGGATAAATTGGGCTAGTCTGTTTGTGCTCTGCTGACGTGACGGAGAGCCCCACTCTGGCTGTTGCATCCCACCACAGACACTCACAGCCCAGGCAATTCCATCCTAGGAGGCAGGGTGACAACTGCATCACAGCGTTTCTACGTTGCTTCTGGAGGACGCTCTGTCAGTTGGCTACAGCTAAAGCAGATCTTTGGTTGATAATATCCAGACTGCTGGTCAATTCTTTTAGGTCTATCAGTGTGTTAGGATCGGGGGTCAAAGACATGGGCACATACAGCCTGGGTTCTTGTTCGTTTGTTTGTTTGTCTTTTTATTATCAGTCAGCAAATAACCCTGCGTCAACACTTTACTAATAATATGAGGTCGGATGTACAGCAAGTGACTGAATGCAAGGATTGGGAGGAAGCAAAGTCTGGTGCATGGAAACAGTCTTGGTTTATTCCAAGTTTACACTTGCTTTCTGTTTGCCTATAGAGATAAGGTTTACAGTCCCGGAGCCTCACCTCTGTCTCCAGTTCAGTAGCTCTTTTCTTCCCCCAAGTAACTTTTGAACCTTTTAACCTCATCTCGGAGCAGGGATTGAATTCTCGTGGACAAATAAGCTCTGAAAAATCTGAAAATTGGCAGGTGGGTAGAGGGGAGGGGCTCAGGCCCTGTGGAGAACGCAGAGAGAAGATGGCTTTTCCAGGTGCTGTTCGGTGGCAGCCAGGTGCCAGCTCTGCATTAACCAGAGCACTGCTGCTTTTTCGGAGATGTCTGGGGGGCCACACAGGAGATTTTAGAGGAGACTGGACCTTCAGCTCAGCTACCCAGGGAGACAGCGTGGTTAGTCCTGTTCTCCAGTGCATCTCTCAGCTTGCATTCTGCAAAACTGTGGCTGGACCCAGCCTCTACCTACTTGTGATGGCATGTTGCATGAGCAAGCTGCATGCTTGTGCAGCAGGGTGGGGATTGGGACTCAGCAGGGTGCAGCTTCTCCATGGAAGTCCTTGACTTTGGTTTCTGACTTGCACTGGAGAAAGGGGAAGTACTGCTCAAGCTCTCTGTCTCCTGCAGCAAATAACAGCGAGCTTTCTGATTATCTGACATGTCACAGCCGCCTCTGAGCCCACAGCTGACTGTGTGCCTCCCAGGAAATCCTCTCTCGTTCCCTGTAAGCTTCTTAGGAAGGAGGCAGAGTCTGCAGCAGGCATGTCTGCTAGGGATGGGTGAGCAATATGCAGGGAGTGTTTGTTTAATGTCAGGCTGTTGTGGGCTGTCTTGCCCTTGTGTGTAATTCCTCTTCCCTCAGAATAAACACACGAGGTTGATTTTCTCACAGGTGGTGTCATTTCTGCTGCAAAGGTAGCGATAACTGCAGTGCTTGGGTCTCTGGGAGGACAAAGGCGCTCAGCTAAGAAGGTCTTTTTCGAGGTCAGATGCTGTTTTGTGGCTTTCCATACCTCATGGAGCTTGAAAACTTCAGTGCAAAGCATGTGTCACATTAGCAAGCTCCCTGGCCTGCCTGACAATTGCGTGGCATTTAATGCCATGACCTTTCTGGGCTCTCATGATGAGCTGTTGTAGGTTCCTTCCTGAACCTACACCCGACCTTTTTGGTATCCAGCAAGTGCAGGAGGGCAGAGAGCTAAAGCTCGCTGGGTAAATGGAAAGCAGGTCCGAGCTCATGTTCACATGATCTGGGGATGCAAGCAGACCCACGGACGCTGCGCCTTGCTCTGCAGGCACGGACCTGACCCTTCCCTCATGCAGTGGAAATAAGGGTTATTGGAAATCCTGCTGCCGTCCTTCCGGGTGGACTCATCGTTTCACCTGCCCTCTAGCAAACGCAGCAGCTTGTAGGTCAGGAGAGTGCCCTATGAAAACCACTTCCCCATGAGAAAGAGGGAGATCCAGCTTCAGTATGGTTGTGTCGGTGCTTGACGTTGCTCATTCAGATCCTGTACCCCGGCGGGATGTCGTACAGACCTGTGAGATGCGGCCGATTTCCTCTTTCGCTTCCTGACCCAATTCACCACGTGCCCCGTGACAACAAGGCAACGTGAGAGCCTGGACAGATAAAGCGGTAAAGCCCCTCCAGGTTGATGTTCGTTCTGGGGTTATGAGCTGTTAGCCTCTTTTTACTGGAGCCCACTGCAGCGTTTGTTCTCCCTGGCATTGCTCTTACGCTTGTCTTTCTCCTCCATGCCTGCAGGCAGTTTCCAGGATGTGGGAACATAGTGACTTTCTCCCAGTTCCTGTTTATTGCGGTGGAAGGCTTTATCTTCGAAGCCAACTTTGGGAGGAAGAGGCCGGCCATACCAATAAGGTACAGTTGATCTGAACACTTTTGCTAGGCACAAAATGACTGGCTATCTATTATCTCAAGAAGTGTTTAATAAAATGGCTTATCCCTTTATCCTGTCTAAATCCCATCCATTCTGCAGTATTTGCGAAGCCTCATTGAGAACCTGTCATGCCTGATAAAATACGCACTCCTCGTTTATTGAGAATTCTTAATAGGAAATTGCCATCAGATACTTTTCTGTCCGAGAAACAGGGCAATATTTTGCACAGTTAAGAGGTTGCCGTGTTTGAAGAGCTTACTGTCTCTCTGGGGCTTGGTGCAATGGGCTTGGGAGGGAGAGGTTTACCGGAAAGCCAGCTAAATTCATTTTTGCATTTCTCCATCAGGGCTGATCTTGTCCGGGCAATAGCCTGGCACGTTCATGCTCTCCTTCCTGGCACTCAGTGGCTGAAGCAAAGTGAGGAGGTTTTGTGGGGCTCCTTAGCAGACTGTCTAGCCTGTGGCAAAACAGAGCGCTGTGCTGAGTGCTCGGGACAGAGTCCTCATGACAGAAAGTTGAGGGCAAGTTTAGTGCCATTCATGCCTGCCTCACAGCGAGGAACTTCAGTTTGCGGAGGCTCTAGCTTAGGTGTAGAACCACGGAGGTGTTCAGTCTGGATTTGAATAGTTTCTCCTTCCACTCAGGGTAGCGATGCCTGCTGGCAGAAACTGAATTCCCTCAACTCAAGCCTTGTCTTATGCCACTGTTCTTGGGAAAGAGGGGTCTGGAGGAAGTCCATGCTACAAGATCTGAGCTGGGGTGTCCTCAGTTCCCCTTTGCTTCTGGGATTACTGCAAGCTGAGCCAGTGCAGGTCAGCCTGCTTCCTGTTCTAAGGACTTCTCTGCTACATCCAAAGTGGATTGATATCCTTGTTAGTCCTTGTCACAGACCCAAGAGCTAGGTGGGCACCTGCTCAGCTCCAGGCCTTTTCTTGCAACCCGTAATCTGTCCCCGAGGTGTCTCCCAGCATCCCAGGGAGGTACATGCACAGCTATCAGCTGGGTTTTTTTGTGTTTCAGGTACTATTTCATCATGGTGGCCATGTTCTTCACTGTCAGTGTGGTGAATAACTACGCCCTGAACTTAAATATCGCCATGCCGCTGCACATGATCTTCAGATCAGTGAGTACTGTCATACCATCCTTTTCCTCCTCATGAGACATCTCTTCCCATCATCTCTGCAAGCACTGTCCCTGGTGCGTGTGTTCTGCCACCCTCTCCTTCCCTGAGGGCACCTAAACCCTCTTCCAGCTAACTTGTGGGGAGAGTGACCTTGCTCTGAAGGCTCGGCGCCAGTTCTCACTTTCACTGTCTTGACCATTAAATTCCAACTTAATGGACAGACGAGGAAACTGAGGCGCAAACAGGCTTCATATTTCCAAAGGTGATGGGGAAGTAACAATGACAAAACCAAGCTCAGACTCTGGCTGTCAGCCCTGGGTGGACTGAATTGCTGGCCAAGGGGACCCAAGCTTCCCCTCCCGCCACGTAGCTACACCAAGCGGTTCATGTCCTCGTGTGGGTGTCTTGGGGAAATAACCCAGGTCAGAGAGCATGGATTTGGCCTAGTTCCACCTGCACTGTTACTGCATGGGTCTTTGCTTTGGAAAATGCTATTAAAATGTGTCTTCACTTAAGCGTTAGATGTCAGGCTAAAACATCTGTTAAAACCAAAGAAAATGGAGCCCCAGCTGTTGGGAATAACTAAATCTGCTGGGCGGATCTGCTGAGCGGGGCCTGTTCTCCCATAACACATCACGAGATTGAGACACCTGAAGTCAGGAGAGGCTAAAAAGAAGAAAACCAGACAATTAGGAGACCTGTCCTGCATTAACCAACAGGGATGGTTCTTGTATTGCAGCCCTGCAGTTGATCTATGGAGCCATACTCCTGTTCCCAGTTAAAAACGCAGCGATTTGGCCACCTTCTGGTCTGTAGCACACAGAGTGTCACGAGTGGACCAAAGAAGGGGGAGGTCCGCTGGCCAGAAGATCCTAGTAGCCTGTTTGCCCCAGCATCTTTGTTCGCAAGCCTCCCAGCTCAACTCCCCTCCTCCTAGCTGAAGTGAGACTCACGGAATCGGAGAATCTTTTAGGTTGGAAAAGACTGTTAAGATCATCAAGTCCAACCGCTAACCTAATGCTGCCAAGTCCACCGCTAAACCACGTCCCTACGCGCCAAGTCTACACGTTGCTTAAACGCCTCCAGGGATGGGGACTCCACCACTTCCCTGGGCAGCCTGCTCCAGTGACCGAGAACCCTTTCCATGAAGAAATTTTTACTAATACCCAATCTAAACCTCCCCTGGCGCAACTTGAGGCTGTTTCCTCTCGTCCCCACCCTGTCAGTCTCCCTGATCCTGTTCTGGCATTTCTGTTGGTGTTTTGGCATTAGTTGTATTGAGTTTGCGGTGTTTCTCTGGGGCGGGCATCCCAGTCCGGGGAAGTTTGTCATGCTGACCTTCTGTTTTGTTTTCCTTCTCTCTCTCGTCTTCCCCAGGGTTCTCTCATAGCAAGCATGGCTCTAGGTATCATCATTTTGAAGAAAAGGTAAATCACAAGCCTCGTTCTTATATCATCAGGGAATGCTCTGCCATTGACTTAATCCTGACTGGTGTTTAGTGCCCTCCCCTTTTCTGTTAAATATTCTTCTTTTACGGATAGGGCAGCTGGGACACACAAGTGTGCCTGGACTAGAGGCTGGAATAGTTCCCTCTTTTGCATTTCCACTACCCCTCAGTCCTTCATTTAAGGCAAGCATGGACTGAAAAGAGAGATTTTACACGACTGCAGCCTTCTGTGTTAGCTCTTTTCTTTCCTCTTACTTCCGTGAGGTCGGTACCGCTCCTGATGGATGGCTGTACCGGCTCTGGCTGGGATGGAGTTAACTTTCTTCAGAGCAGCCCACATGGTGTTGTGTTTGGGATTTGTGGCTAAAACAGTGTTGACAGCACGCTGATGTTTTGGCTGTTGCTGAAAGGTGCTTGCACACTGTCAAGGCTCTCTGGTTTTCCCACTCAGCTCCCCAGCGAGTAGGCTGGGGATGGACAAGAAGTTGAGAGGTGGTTCGGCTGGGACAACTGACCCAAAATGGCCACAGGGATATTCTATGCCATATAATGTCGTGCGCTGCAATAGAAACCAGGGTAGCGGAAGAAAGGGGCTGGGGGGAGTTGGCTTCCAAGACGGCCGTGCTTAAGGGAGGTGGTGAGTGATTGCTTTTGCATTTTTTGTTTTTTTCCCCCCCCTCCCTCACCTATTAAACTCTTTAGCTCAACCCACGAGCTTTCTTGTTCTTGCTCTTCTAATTCTCTCCCCCATGCCACGGAGTTGGGGGAATGAGCGAGTGGCTGTGTAGGTGCTTGGCTGCTGGCTGGGGTCAACCCACCACGGTGGGCAAAGACATGAGGACAGGAGGGTCCTCCCAGCTGCCGGGGGTCTGGCTGTGGGACCAACGTGGGCGCATCCCCTGCCACTCCGTCGCTATGCAGAGAGCCGCGCTGGCTTTGCCCTGAGAGGGATCCTTCGCCGCAGGCAAGGGGATCTTGGTCCAAATGCTTCTTTTTTGGTGCAGTTGGAGTAAGCTTGCCTTCCCTCCCAGCCATGTCCAATGTTAAGTAATGGATATGTGCCCATTATCCCAAGTTCACACCGGCATAATGGAGCAAAATGCAATGGAAGGGAGCAGTAGATGAACGACGTGAGGCTGGGCTCGATCACTGACATCTCTCTTCTTCCCTGTGCAGATACAGCGTATCTAAATACACGTCCATAGCCCTGGTGTCCCTGGGGATCTTTACCTGCACTTTCATGTCTGCAAAGCAAGTGGTAAGGATTGGGAAGGGCCTGAGGTCATAGCTGCGAATCTTACTGACAGGAGGAGCTGCTGTCAGTACCTTAGTCAGTAATTCCCTTTGCTGGGAATTACTGCTGCCTGGAGAGGCAAAATGTCTCCTAGCTCTAGGTCTGCTCCCCAAAAGCTCTTGTTCCTGGTCTCATTTTCGTGTGGTTTGGAGGGAAGGGATGCACACACATGTTTGTGATTGAGCTTAATTACAGATGCCTTTTATCCTGTGTTGTTCAGGTTGCTTTTTGCTGAGAATATACCATTATTGTTTTGCCACAGCTAGAAGCTGTTTTCTCTTGCCCTTACTGCAATGTATTGCAGTTAGGAGCAGGTGAATCTTAAACAAAACTTATCCGTCTTAAATCTTTGCTCTTTTTATCCCAGAACTGATTGTCAGCTTTCAGGCTAGATTTTTCCAGACCTGTTGTCATCAGATGTGGCTTTCTGCGACCCTTGAAATAAAGTGCATGTGTCTGGAGAACAGGAGGGAGTGAAGAAAATCCATGCGTAACACCACTTTGGGCTTTTCCTGGGTCAGCACCCGCAGCCTGATCTTGTCAACCGAAGACAGAAAAATGGCATAAAGTGGTGGCCAAGTGAAAATTGGTTGCATTTAATCCAGCTCTGAGAGATTGGAAAGAAGTAGGGCTGTCAAACCTTCAAGTCCCCCATCATTTAATAGCTATTTATACTCTCTGGGTGTCTGAGGAAGGTCTGTGCTACGCGGCCTTGCTCTGTATTAATCCAGATTAACTCTCAGCAGGCATGGGGGTTTGGTATAGTATGGACAGTTGTGGCAAAGGTGAGTAATCTAATTTTCCCTAAACCACAGTGAAAAGAGAGCTGAGTCAAGTCATGCTACCTAGAGTTTTACCCTTGGCTAACAGCACCTACAGGCCTGGTTTCCTCAATGTCTTGACCGCCAGCCAGAGCCCTGGTTTTAGGACCTGATAGGAGCTTGGCCAGAGCCCTTGTTCTTTCCTGCGCGCCCACCTCGGAGGTGGGGATGGCGGGGCCTGCCAACGGGCTGACTGTGAGAGCTTTCTAAGTGGCACTGATTATTTTTGTGGTTGAAGAGTATGGTCTCTGGCCAAGCCAGGGCATTTCTTTCAGAAAAGCTACTTTCTTGACCAGATATTTACACTTTGTCTGGAATCTGGTGCGTTCCCTGAAGCAGAGTGGAAAGCAAAGTGTACCGTGGTTGCTGCCACATCTGTTCAGCCAGGAAAGCAATTCTGGAGAATGTGAGACCTTTGCTTTTGTGGGCTTGCTTGGAACACAACACACAAACCAAGAGCGAGGCACAGGCAGGTCCGAATGAGCTGCAGGGACATGGTGGCTCATGGTGACTGTGTTGTGTCTCCCTTCACCAGGCATCTGACTCCAGCTTAAATGAAGAGGACGGACTCCAGGTTTTCTTGTGGTGGCTGCTAGGTACGTGCGTTCCGCATCTCCAGCTGACCTTGCTGGGGTCCTGGCAAGACTCGGCATTCTGATGTCCTTGGCGGTGTGGGATGTGCAAAGCAGACCGTGGTGGGAGTCCCCGTGCTGGGGTTAAGCTGCGCTGAGCATCTGGTAGACGTTGATTTGCAAAGAATGGGGTTTTGTGGCACTCATTAGCTGCTTCGTGCAAGGAGATAACGCTTCATTTGGCCAACGAGTTAAATACGGCACCTAAGGGGTTTCTGCAAGGTAGCGGCTTAGTGACAGAATGAGACTAGAGCCGTGCATGTTTGCAGATACCTTCTTGATTTCTCTCTGCAAAAGCAGCCTTACCTGATATATCTGATGCTGGGAGCTATGCTGCAGAGAAGGCGAGGGGCTGTAGCTGGTTCAGGTGTTCATTCAGCACAGTATTTCATGGAGGAGTCTCCACAGTCTGGCACTTGAGCCTATTTTTATACCTCCAACCCGGATTTATTGGTGACTTTTCAGGGAAACTGGGATTGATGTACTGCCAATAGTGGCAAACAACTCTATCCCTGGTATCCCACCAACAATGCTTGCCAGGCCTGAGTCTCTTTTTAAAGAGACGATCTTTTCAGAAGTCTCTTGGCATCTCAGCCTTTCTAATAAGATATCCGTGTCCTCAAGGCCATTATCAATTTTCTGCCCCTCTTATCAAGTCTGGATCCTTTGGCTTTTTGCACTGAAAGCCAAATCAAGGGAGTCGTCAAGCTGTTTGAGTGGAGCTATGCCATCCCTGAGCAGTCTTGCAAGGCTATGCTTCTCTTCCAGGTATTGCTGCACTGACCTTCGCCCTCCTCATGTCTGCCAGGATGGGGATTTTCCAGGAGATGCTGTACAAGCAGTTTGGGAAGCACTCCAAAGAGGCCCTTTTTTACAATGTAAGTCTCCATGATTTCTGTAGCTTTTACCGGGCAGATAGAGTTTCTAAGAGAGTCCCTTCCCCTCCCACCCCGTATTCGGCACAGATCCAAGGGATCACACGCCGCAAGGCTGCAGCAGTGAAGAGTGTGCTCTCATCCAGGTGTGTGCGGCTGGTTTCCCAGGATGAGAAGTGGGGTGGGTTCACATAATCTGTTAACTTCGTGTCTTTACTTTTCTCTCCAGCACGCGTTACCACTCCCTGGCTTTCTCCTCCTTGCCCCAAACATCTACCACCATGCAGTCCTCTTCAGCCAGTCCGGTGAGTGTTGCACAGATGGATCATAGAATCATTAAGGTTGGAAAAGCCCTCTGAGATCATCCAGTCCAACCGTCAAACCAACCCCACCATGCCTACTAGACCATGTCCTGGAGTGTCACATCCACACGTTTTTTGAACACCTCCAGGGACGGGGACTCCACCACCTCCCTGGGCAGCCTGTTCCAGTGCCTCACCACTCTTTCAGGAAAGAAACTTTTCCTACTATCCAATCTAAATTTATCACAGTAAGAACAAGATAACTCCATCTGGAGCAAAATCAAAATGTCCCCACACCTCAGTCTGCCTAGTGCAGCAACAGCCTCCTGAAGCTGCAGCATGTCCCAGAGCGTGGTCAATCCTGGACAGGAGAGAGACACTTCTCCTTGCTGCTTCTTCAAGCAGTAGCAGGGCAGTGACCTGGCTCCATCCTTTCTCTCCACAGAGCTGTTCCAGGTCCCAGTGATCGGACTGACCCTGCCAATCATGTGGTTCTACCTCTTCATGAACGTCATCACTCAGTATCCTTTCAAAGCTCAGCTTGAGATACACCACGGAGATGGCAGCGGGGTGGGAGAGGAGGAATGGCGTGAGGGTGCCGAGCCCTGGGAGTCTTCCCTGCATTTGGGAGCTGATGTTTGTAGAACTCGGAAAATATAGAGTGGAATTTAACCTGGGGCTTACGGTTTTTCCAGGATGGCTGGAACCTGCCCCCACCTCCCCAGGGACAGGCTGACTGGTATAAACTCACAGCAGTTTTGGTAGCCAGCTCTAGGTAGAAGGGACAGATGAGGAGCTATTTGTAATATATCAGCGTGTAGAGTCTTCCAGGCAGAGAGGAGAGGTCTGCAGGTCTGATGAAGCTGAGATGCCCTCAAGAAAGGGACCCTTCAGTCCAAGGCCCTCTTACCGTTTTCCTCTCACTGTTGAGAGCGTGCTCTGCTCATGCTCCTCCATGAAACCCCCTTGCTTAATCTGCCTTTCCCGTGCCCCCTCAGGAAGGAAAGGGGACTTCTGCTGCAGATGAACGGAGATGACCGAGTCTTGGCTCTATGGCCTGGACTGTAAACTCTGCGTGCCATTACCCTGTTGCCAATGCGTCAGCCCCAGCTGCTCTAGTGGGGTCGTTTTGCTGTCCCAGAGCAGGGTTGAGGGGAGTCTGGGAGGTTTGGGGTGTCCCTGGGGTTTGTAGTGAAGCTGTTCATAGCTGTACAAAGGCTGATCTGAGGAGAAAGGAATTTTATTTTTAACCAGACTAGGGCTATCCGTTGCCCTTTTCATTCCCGAAGGCCTGCCCAGGTGTCCTCCCTCCTCAGCCCCGATGTCCCCTTACATCTGCCCACCCAGGTACGTCTGCATCCGCGGCGTCTTCATCCTCACCACGGAGTGCACCTCCCTCACCGTCACGCTGGTGGTGACGCTCCGCAAGTTCGTCAGCCTCATCTTTTCCATCCTCTACTTTCGCAACCCCTTCACGGCTTGGCACTGGCTGGGCACCGCCTTCGTCTTCGTGGGGACTCTCATGTACACGGAGGTGTGGAACAGCCTCGGGCCCTTCCTGGCCCGCTGGCGGAAGAGGCCAAAGAAGGAGTAACAGCCAGGGAGTCTCTGCAGGGACCTTTTTATTGTTTTATAGAGCAGAGCAGCAGGGAATCCCCTGGAGGGGGTTTGTTTTTATAACACGGGGGAGGTGTTGGCTGTGCCAAGCTCCCGGGAAATGTGGAGCCTCCGCTGGGGACCTACCTGAAATGGATCATGGAGAGAGGATACGGTTATTTTTGCAAGGTTGCATTTTTTTTTATGCAACCTTTTTGCTTCCAACCTGTCCCCCTGTTTGTTTTTTTTTTTCCGTTTGAATAACCCTTTTTAAGTAATGTAAAAGGTGACCCAGTTCTCTGTTAGGAGCCCAACCTTGTAGTGGTGCTGTTGTCCGCTCCTCCCGACTTTGATGAGCTGGACCCTGAGCTTGTTTGGTGCCGTCCTTTAATGTCCAGGTGGCCGTAGCGGATGGCTGAGCCCAGGAGAACTCCTGTTTGCACAGCAGGTTGTTAGTTACACTGGAAATGCCAGGCCTGGCTGTTAACCTGAGTCCTCGTTGCCTGATCCTACCACCCTACGTGCTGGGACGGTGTTGGATACACCTGTAGCTTGACCCTTCCAGTCTGCCCAGTAGATCCTGCACTGGGGAATGGCTCAGGGGGCTGATTCCCCAGCCATCCAGCCCCTGTCACTAGTAGCAGGGCCTGGGAGGAAAGCAAAAAGGGGTGATGCTAAGGGGACAGAAAGTGCCACCGTGTCACCTTCGCAGCCTTCTCGGGGAGACGAAGTGCTGTTGAGGCTTCGCTGTGTCCTCAGGTGTTGCCCTGACAGCCGGAGGGTATCGTGGGTTCCTCCTGCTTTGGTTAGGTCCTCAGTGCAGGTCACTTTTCAGTCGCTTCCTACTTTTTCCCTTTTTCCAAGCATGTTCAGTGCGCTTCGTTGCCAGCAGTCAGCTACAACGAACCGCGCTGAGCCCCCAACGCGCCTGTGGTCCCCGCTCCGGGATCCTGCCCAGCCTCAGGGTTCGAATGATGAACTTACGTAGGGCCAGGACAGCTGAGCTGATTTCTGCTGCCGGGGTGGGGCTGGTTTTACCATCCCTTCACCCAGTTCTCCTCCCACCCCTTGGGCATCAGCTTCGCGCGTGGCATTTCTGTGCATCGCAGCAGCATCCACCTGGCGCGGGAGCGGCGTCCCTTGGCGTCCCCCCTCCACTGGGCTGGGCTGCAAGAGCTTTGGGTGCGTGTCCCCGTGCGCGCAGGCAACGCGTGCCTCCCAGCAAGGCGAGGAGCAGCAGCCACAGCTCTTCTAGGAGCTGCTCGGTGTCGTGCAGAGCCAGGGTTCGCGTGCAGCCTTGTCCTGGTCTCGGAGCAGCGGGGAGCCCTGTTTCATGCTGCCTCGATTTTCCTGAAGCACCTCGTTGTCATCGTCGTGATCCTGTCCCTGCTCAGCGGTGATAATGACGGCATCCAGTAGTGCTAATCTGATTCACGTCAAGCTTGGCCAAGACTATGCTCTGTTACTCCTCCACCCAACATCCCGATAGCTTCCAGCCTTGGTGTTTACAACCCCTCCAGTGTTAAACCTGCGCTTGTGGTGAGTTAACCCCAGCCGGCGGCGAAGCGCCACGCGGCTGCTCGCTCGCTGTCCCCCTCAGTGGGACCGGACCGGGGGGGATAGGAAGAGAAAACCCAAGAAAATTTGTGAGTAAAGATGGTTTAAGAGCAAAGGAAAGGGGGGGGGGGAACCGGGAGTGATGCAAAGGCAACCACTCACCATCTCCCACCATCACACCTACACCCAGCCAGTCCCCGAAAAACGGCCACTTTTCTAAAAAACGCCTCTTTTTATTGCTGATATCTGCATCAGCTGTCTTGGATGTGCCCCTTCCCAGCTTCCTGCCCACCCACGGCCTAATCATTGGTGGGGCGCAGAGTGGGGGGAAAAAAGGGAAAGCCTCGAGGCTGTGCCAGCGCTGAAACGCTGGTGTGTTGTCAGCAGTGGTTTAGCCACAAATCCAAAGCCCAACACCGTGTGGGCCGCTATGGAAAAAAGTTAGCTCCATCCCGAGCGGAGCCAGTACGATGCTAACGGGACCTGCAGCTCGCTCCTTCCTGAGATGCTGAAGGGTTTTCTCTTCTGGTTTTGATTTTTCCTGAGCCTGAAAAACCTCTTGTATTTTGAGCGTCAGACATGGGAATGTTTCCATGGATTTTTGTAGGTGGGAAGACCGTTTCCCAACAGCTGTCCCAGCACCTAGTATAGGTCAGCTCTCACTTCCAGATGTTTGCGCAGGCTCGGGGAAGGACCCAGAGAGAGGCAAAAACCTTTATCGCTCATCTTGATCTTCAAAGCTGCGTACACGGAGCTTCGGCCGAGACGGGGCGGGAGGGGAAGGCAACACAAATTCAGTGCAAAAGCGGCAGGGACGCGGAGTAACTGCTGGGGTTCCTCAAAGCTTAGAACACACCGGTGTAACCCCCGGCTGAAGGCAGAAGCCGCATTTACGGTTTGGCAACGGGAGCGGCAACTCCTGTTAGGTGGCCGTGGCGTAGCCTGGGCCGGGGATTTAGCAAAGCAATAGCTGAGCAGGTGCCTGAGTGGGTGTAACGTACTGTACATAGACTGCTCGCTAGGTCGCTCTTCGTATGGAGGAAACTGCATGTTCTCTCCAGTTCCTGTGTGATGCCGGGAGGTTTGGGTTTCTCTTACCCGCGTGCTGTGCTTGGTCTTCACTCAAACCAGATGTCAACGATGGGTTATTATTTGTTGTTGTCAGGGGTGATTTTTTTTAACTTTACAGTGTGTTTCTGAATATAATTGTTACGGCATCGCAGGAGCGGCAGCGATGCCCTTCCTGCTGTAGGAGAGCGGGTGAGCTTGCCCAGTTGTGAGATGGAGGAAAGGTCCATGCAGAAGCGCCCTGTTAGCCAAAATTAGTATTTGAATCCAGGACTCCCCCCCGGAAGATGGGGCTAGTGATTTGGTTGGTTTTAATGTTTGCTATAGAGATATTAGCACATATTTTTTAGCAGAGGCTGGAAAAGCGGGTGAGGCGACACACGTTTTGATCAGTGTTCTGGATTTGGAGAGCTTTTGAGTTGGCTGGTTGGGTTTAGGGTGGTATTTTTGTTGTGTTTTTTTTTTTTTTTTAAAGAAAACAAAATAAATATGTAACCTCTTCAAAGTATGTTGGTCGTCTTGGTTCTCCTTTCACGCTTTGCTACTGGTAATCAGCTGCTGGTGATTGGAAAATGAACGGGGCTCTGAAATCAACACACGATTTCTCCTGCCTTGAATGTGAGAGAAGGTAGGAAAGACTCGGCCTTGCTGGGGTTTGAGGGGAAGACCCAACCACCTCCCTCCACTGAAACGCCTAGCCACGCCACGGAGTCCTGCACCCAAGTGTCACTGAAGGCCGGCACCCCCAGTCCTCACCCGCCATGGTGGCCGGCATCGCCACGGCTCCCCAGACGCGCGTCTTCTAGGGCTTGGCGATACTCCTGAGCAAAGCCAGGTTCTCCTACCCAGAAAGCATGTGCCTGTCTGCTGCGCTCCAGCAGGGTGGCCTGAGGGAGGCTCCTTTTTAATTGCATTTACAATAAATCATGTCCATGTGCTGCACGTGGTCTCTGCCTGCACCGGGGTGGGTGAGTTGGGCAGCCGAGGGCCCCGGCAGCACCCACAGGGGTTGGGGGACCTGGCCCAGGGCAGCAGCTGGAGCCTGAAGCGGGTGGTACTGAGGGAAACCGTCAGGATTGGACGTCTCCAAGCAAGGTTCAAGAGTTGGTTTAGGCTCCTAGTTTTTGGGATCCCATCCATGCAGCACAGAGCGCCATTTCACTTGCCGTGGTGTTATCCCAGGAGAGGTTAAAATAGGGAACGAAGCCTCCTGGCATCAGCGCTTAACCATTAACTCGGAGCCGAGTGGTCCAGCTTCCCACATGGGACCTGGTTTATTAAAAAAAAACAGAAAACCCAAGCAAGAAATGATTACTGTGGTCTTTCCAGACCCCGGCGACGTCTCCATCACTGCAAAAATGGTGGCGCGGTGTTAAAATCCCAGCCGTCACTTCACATTTAACACGCCTTTAAACCTTCCCCACCTCAGAGCTTTAATGGGCGCGCTTAATTCTCCAGCAGTTACCAAGTATATCTACGTCGAATTTAACAAATCCTCTTTCCCCAGACCCTGGAAGCCATTCGTTCAATAAATCTTCATCGGCCGGGCTCTGCTTTCATCAGCTCGGAGATTTCTGTTCAAGATCTTTTGCCTTTCATTAAATTTGGGCTGGTGTTTATTAATGCTTTCAATCTTTCCTCAGCATGTCGCAGCCTGGCTCGCCACGGTGGGTCAGAGGAAAAAAAAAGGATTTTTTTTTTTTTTTTATTAAAGCAAGCGGGAAAGCCTTGAACTCCTTTGGGAAACACGATGAAATCCTTGTCACTTCCAAGGTGTAAAAAAACTTACTCCCGCCACTAAATTAAATGAGAGGGGCAGGAGAGGGATAAAGATGTCTCTGTAAATCACTTGGAGCCACATGGTTCGTTTCTGTTCAGCGTCTTTCATGATAGCAATCATAAATCAGCAGCTGGAGCCCAAGAGGGCAAGAAGGTGAGATTTATTGACGGGGGAAATTTGGGAGGGGAAGAGCTCAAAGGATACAGAACCATTTTTTTTGCCTCCAGCACAGCCCAGGCTCACAGGTCTCTGCTGGCACCCTTCCTTCTTCGAAAGTGCTCCAAAGTTTGCTGGAAATCTTTAGTATCTGTTACTATTTTTCCACTTCCATACAATTATAACGAGCTGGCTTTCTCTGTTTGCCCTCCCTCTCTCCCTGAGCAACTGAAAGATGGATGCACTGACCCTGCGTTGACCAAAGGCCCTCAGCACAGGGCCAAGGGAGAGTTAATTTTTCTCCTTTCCAGCCTGGAGGAAGCAAAGCAGGAGCCTCGTGGCCTCATTTCCCATATAGGAGGTGCATATAGGAGGTGCTGGGGACCGGCCAGCCAGGGAAGAGGCAGGTGGCAACGTCTCTGCTGGGAAAAATCCTGTGGTTGTGCATGCCAAGACAAGGGATTAACCCTGCTTTGGGCCACCAGAAAGACCCTGGGTGGTAAAAATCACACGGGTGGGAATAACCCCAGAGCTGGTAGCTTGCGCCCCTCTTTAGAGGGTAAAAAGCAGATGCCACCCAAAGCATGACACAGCAGTGACACCTGGTGACACTCGAACTGCTGCAGAGAAAGTGGGCATTGCAAAGGGACCTAAAAAAAACAGGTGTCTTCCATTGGGACAGGGAAGACGCAGACCCTGGAGCATCATTCCTGCTGCGCTGGCGGCTGCTTCGACCCTTGGGAAGAGGAAGAAGTACCCCCACCCGCTCCATCAGCCCAGACTGCTGGCTTGTTGGTAGATCTCCGTTCTGAGAGCTTGGAAGACACCCTGGCTCATGGAGTCCGGTCTGCCGTGAAGGTGTGCAGCCACACACCAGCTGTGTTTCAGATGGGCTGAGATGATACCAGCTGGGTGCAATCCCACAGAACGCAGGCACTTGGGGTGGGGAGTGCCGCATCGTGCCCTGCCTTGGAAGAAGGTGGAGCGCAACGCGCGGAGTCAACTAAACGTCAAGCAAGATAAGGGGAGGAGAGGAACATGGTCCTTCATAGTCCCGACATTGACTAGCGGAAGCCCCAGGGCACGGGATTAGTGCAAGGAACACCACTCCTGGCTGCTTTGGAACACCACATAGTATCCAACATATGGGAAACCATCCTTTTCCTGCTGGAGGATTTATGATGCCACCCCATCTCCGCGCCAGGCAGAGGCTAACCTCTGTGAGCCTCTGTGCTGTTACCAGCCAGGAAAGCACTGGGGAATGGGGATGTGGGTGTCCAGAGAAGATCTCTTCTCTGGAAGGACCCTCAGCATGGGGGATTTTTCACTGTAGAGCCTTCATGCCTCTGTGATGGACATTGATTTAAACCTTCGTGCTTCTACTTGCTCTGAGGTATGAGCAGGGAAAGGCACGAATGATAAAAATGTAGGAGCTGCCACCTCCTCCCTGCAGGAAAATGAAATTCAGCCGCAGCTACAAGGGTTCCTCTCCCTCCGCCTTACAGGAGGCAGCAAAAAATATCTCAGAAGCTTGAAATATTTTGTGAGGGTTACCAAAAGGGTATGTCCAAGAAGCAAGACTTAGTACAGAGCTTACTCAGGGTCTGCAGTGCTGAGCACCCCAGGGGCTGAGCGCCAGGCTGCAGGGCTGACTCTGTACCAAGGGGCGCTTGCTTGAGCTCCAACCCCACAGACCATGGGGAGAAAGTACATGACTCCAGCTGGGCTGGCCAACGCAGCCGGCGTTGGAAGAAAAAACTGGTAAATGGACGGAGGACCCAAAGTGGTTTGCAGGGCTGGAGTTGTTGAAGCAACACCACAGAAGTGTAGGGTGAGACCGGGGAATGTCCCGACGGGTCTCCTTCAAGCCCTTCACCAGCTCTCCCTTGAGTCAGGGATGCAAAGAGAAGCACGGGCTGTTGGTGTAATCACACCGAGCAGCAACTCTCCTCAACCCCACTGCAGTACTGTTAAAAGAGAAATTATAATTCATTTTGACAGCTGCCAAATTAGCAGCATATTATGCAGCATATTCAATTAGACAAGCTCCCGAGGGAGCAGGCAGAGGTAGTGGGGCAGTCAGCTGCTGCTGGGACATGACATGGTGCTTCAGGAAGGTATTTTTAGAAATGGATATGCATGCTCTGCAGAGAAATCAACAGCCCTTTGGTCAATACTGAGAACTATTCCCCATCTGTTTGCAGAACGTGCTTAAAAAACTGTAAAATAAAAAAAATGTAGCTGCTGGAGTCGCAGTGGTCTCACCAGCAAGTCAAGCCTCTACCCGTGGTTTCCAGCTTCTAGTGCCCACACCTGTGGGTTTAGTGGAGGAGGGAGGCAAGGAGATGAAGGTCAGAGTACCAAACCAAACCATTTTACACCCATTTTTTCACAAATGCAGCTACTACTTTGGGGAGCGGGTGCTAGAGAATCTGAGCCACCAGGTATCTCCTGCTCTCATCTTCTACCAAGCCGGCAGCAGGTTGTCCTGGCTGCCTACGCACTCTGTGATTGTCCGTGGAGCATCTTGGCCTCCAGCAGTCAAAATGCTCAGCAGATTTGCAGGAGCAGCTATTTATGGACCTATTCTGCAGCCCCTGGAAATCTTCACTGACCTACGCATCAAACTTTGCGCTAGCAAACTTCATATCCTCTCCTTCGGGCACAGGTCCGTATTAAAATACTGTCCCCTTACGTGTAACAAACCCGTCATTCCTCAACTCGGCAGCTCCTTGCCCTACAGCATCTGTGTTGTAACTCCTACCACCTTGCTCCTGGCCCGAGGGAGGAATCGGGATGCAGCAGCTGCCCTTGACTTCCCAAAACACTTTTGCACAAGCGCAGTCTCCTCTGCTTCACCTCAAAGACCTGGCATTCGAGCAGAGAAGCAGGACTCCTGGGTTCTGACCCAATTCCTGTAAAAAACCTCAGAAGATGGTAACAGAAATCAGTGGCATTTCTCTCTGCCTTGATTTACCGATGCGTAACACAGGGCTATGACACAGCACATGTGATAAGCGCGTGGCTACATCCTCGGGCTGGTAAAGCCATTTGCATTCACAAGGCAGCAACCACAGTTACTGATTTTATTGAACGTTGAATGTTAAATTTAAAAAAGGGAAATTAAACAGCTTGTTATACTCCCCTCTGTAAAATTCAAGGCTCAGAGACTTGTTTGACTATGACTAACTTAAGGTGTTACTCTGCTGTAATCCAAACACGCTTCCTGCCAAAAAAAACAGAGTTCCCTGAAACAGCCCCGCTTTTATCTGCCAGTCTATAAATATATAGGCACCAAGTTACAAGTTCTGTACTTTCAGCCAAAAATAAACGTGCTAAACTAAAACCGACGAACTGCGAAGCTTCACAGTCTGCTAAATGAAATGTAAATATTACATATCGGCAATCCAACTGCACTTCTGCCTTCAAACTCGGCCAGATGTTCCACGCTTCAGGGTGCAGTAGACAAAGGGCAGGTCGGCATCACGCAGCTGGGTTTGGGACCCTCGTAAACTGGGTGAGCAATTTGCTCTGTGGTCTGCTGGGGAGCGGGAAGCGAGCAAGTGAGAGTGTGCGGCAGTAAAAGCTTAGGGAGGGTAGAAACTGAATGTATTTTTTCAGCACGTTTCTAACCTGAGCTCCTCCCTGGTATTTTTAAAATCCCACCTCCTACTTCCACAAAAGGTCCCTATCCCCTCGACCCCACTGAATGCGCCACATTTGGAAGTATTGGAAAACTCAGGGCCTAAGAATTGATTGCAAAATAGGAGAGTCTCTTCAAGCAATTATTGTCTGATATAAATGCAAGTAAGCTAACCGATACCCTGATCACAGAAGAACAAATGATTTCTTTTTCCAACTGGGAAATAAGAGTAACATATTTATACTCTGCCTGCATGCTCAGCTCTATATAATCAAAACAGAGATACAATTCCTGCACTGGAGAGCTTAACATTTAAGACTGTTCCCGTAAATACGAGCAGTTTGAATCACTGTGCTCACTCGCTTAAGATGTACAAGGCTTTTGCAGGATTGCAGGCTTCAAGCGGAGGAAATTCAGCGCAATTCAGGCATAACTGGTCATGTTTTGTTCTGTTTTACACAGAAGGCAGCACTCACCGCAAGGGAAGAGTGGAGGGCTGGGGCTGAATGTGGAAGTGGTCTTGGCTTGGAGAACTGGGCAGGAATGGAAGCAAAAGGCAAGAGACACTGACATTGACTGGGGTATCACCCAACACCCACTGCCCTTATTTCCCAGACGTACAGACTGTAACGCAGAGCAGAGGCCTAAACATGGGTTTCTGCATTAGTGTCCCGGAGAAAACTGATTTATCAGCCCTGACTGTACTACCTTCCAAATTTAAGCGAGGAGGTGTGAGCACCCGTGGCCCTGCCGTGTACGAACCATGAGGTACCTTGTATGTGTTCATTAACCACGACACTGGCAAAACCACTACCACCTGTAAAACAGCAAAACCCGATACGCTGATCAGCATCCATGTCAATCAACTGTGCAGCCAGCCGTCACAGCCAGGCCAGCTTCTGCAGAGGTATTTTATAGAGGCAAAGCGGCCGTGAAGAGCCCTGTGGGATGTGCTGAAGAAACGGCGGAGGTTAGGTAGTTATTCATGGCAGTCATGTGCCCACCTCGCTGAACTGCTTTGGCAAAAAAATCCCACTAAGGCTGAAACTGCAGCTCTGGCTGCCTGAACTCCTTCTGAACCCAGGCCACGGAGCAGCCTTGCTTTTTGTTCTGCCAAAATCAATGATAGAAAACTGGTGCCTCGGAAGAGCTGTTGTTCTTCAGCTTGAGGGTACAGCCAGCTGCTATATGGAAAGGAAACTACTTAATAAAAAGCTGAGTCGTTTTACAGGCTTCATTGGAATTTAAGGTCAGGCTATCTGAATCTATCCATTACTTACCATGGGCTGTGTGGCTTCGGTCAGTTCAACCAATCTAATCAACAAAAGCCCGCGGCCACATTGCGAACATGCACGGTGAGGTAAACCAGAGCTCTTCCACGGACATGACTCCACACTGTGGCAACGAGTCACGTCGTCTTCTCTGCACGCAAAGACCTCTGAGGACCCGTGCTGTCATATGAATAGCAAATGCCCCTCTCTCGTGAAAGCTGCTTGGGCAAAGGCACTATCTGTTCTATAAGTAGATGGTAATGAAAATTAATCAGGACAAACATTAACTCAAGAGTTCTATTTACTTGTCAGAGCTCTGCTCCACATACAGAAAAACAAGTCTTCACATCCTACTTACAGCTTCAGCTAGTTCTCGATAATTCTAGTGATTTTTTTCTGATGACTCCTTATAGGTTGTTTAAATACACTTGCAAATCAAGGAATTACGTCTCATCCCCTCAAAAACCACATTTTATTAAAAAAATCCCTGGAACTAGTTTTCACTCCCAACTTAACTCCAAACATTTCACAAAATCCCTCTTCAAAATAATTCACTAGTACTACAATATAGACAATATTACCAGAGGCCCTGATGCTTCCACACCTCAATTAAATCTATAATATAGGAGGGGGAGGAAAGAGAGAAATTAATGGAAGATACGGTCATGTGGCTGTTAGGAAAAAATCTACACTATTTCCCAGCTGAGAGTGCCTGGGGAAATAATTTCTAGCTTTGGGAAATGCAGAAATTACTTTTTAATAAAGTTATAAATAAATAACTTTTTGGGGGAGAGTTAATCAGAAATGGATTTAGAAATAATATTTGATAGACTTTGCTTTGTTGAAGAGAAATATATCAAAAGCAGTATTCCTGTTAGACAGAAAGATTCGGTGTAGAATCAAGATTCAAGACAAAGACTTGGCTAGTCGTAGCTGTCAAGGGTTGGTCCTCTTCCGCCCAGACGGGATTGGAGGTAGGACAGGTTTGGAATGGGAGCCTGGCCAGCTGATGAGCTGAGGCACGTGAGAAGAACCAGTCTTGGACTTGGACTTGCTGTATTTTCGCTGAAGATTGTCACTAGGGAGTTCAGTCTCTGCAGAAATTATAAATAAGAGAAGAAGCACTAAGAGGGTGTTTATTAAAATGAAAAGTCAAAATTTACCACAAAGCATCTCTCCAGCTGAAAACCCAGTGTTTTGGCAGGTGGGGGAAGAGTAATATCTCCAGGTAGTCTAGTGACTGCCCTATCCCAAACCTGTGGAAGAGTAACTTTATGCCTAAGCAGCCACTATCCGTAATTTCTCGAAAATTTCATTCTGAGAAAGCTGCTGAGTATGTTGCATTCCCACTGTGACGATTTTGCCACATCGTAACATTGCTGCTTATAAGAGTATCATTACCAGAAGCATGAAGAAGCTGCCATGCCACCCAAATAACGCTACTATCATTCCAGTAAGAAAGATACAAAGCCGGAGCAAAAATGTTACTTTGGAATATGGTTCAAACCTTTCAATTTGTCCACGCCATTTTTAGCTCCTCTTGGATCTTGATGCTCAGCTTTGGCTTCTTCGGTAAGATGAGCATGGGGAACAGGGGTCCGAACCAGCGGATCTTCACCAGCAGGTGCACCAGCTGAGATTAGAAATAGTCCACCAGCAGGACCAGATTCTCTGCAGCTGAGAGGGGGAAATGATTCATGCTTTAAAATAGCAACCAAAAAACCAGATGCACCAGGTCTGACAGTATTACTGATGCTGCAGTCACACAACTCAATCAAAAGTCAGAAAAAAAGCCCAGGACTTATCAGTTACACGAAGCTTTTTCACACATTACAATTCTCTCCAAACTTCTAGTGCTAGCAAACACAACTACTACCTCTCTCCATTTTCATTTATCGATTTAATCAATTGCACAGACAGATGCAATAAAGAGGTTCATGCCACGCAGTGAATCAGCTTCGGATCTGGGATCAGAACTCAGAGCTCCTTGCTTCCAAATTTGCAGTTCCGTGCTGCAGATGATGCTTTCTCTTGGCAAGTAAAAGAAAATAGGAATTGCCTTGAAAAGAAGTCTTTCTGTAGTACCCAGTGACAACACGGACCATGAGTAGCCATTTACCAGTGAGTAGTACCCAAGGCACCTCTGACCTGTTACGTCTCTTCAGAAAATCTAGCCAAAGCCAAAGCCTGAGCGGTCTGAGACCCTGACAATGATAGCAGCTGTGTTGCAGCTTGTTCTGATAAAGGCTTCCGTTTCCATCTATATACTATCAATTTTCTTCAAGAAAAGTGTGGAAAAGACCTTGATTGATACGGATGGATCAATAACTACCTATTTAATGCAAAACCATAACATGTACCTGGAACGATGCTTAGGACGTTTCATAACGCCTCTCTTCCTACAGAAAGGACTGTTCTGGCCTAGGTGAGAGACACTGCTTCACAGATTTATGAATCTGGGAGGAAGTTCAAAGATTATCCACCCTGACCTTATCCGTGGTGCAGACCAAAAGAATTTCATCCTGTAAATCTTGCAAGGAGCATTTTAGCTTGTGAGAATACTGTGATTACAGTGTTCTGGGGGAATAGAAAGAAAGTATTTCAGCGGTCTTTAATAAATCCATACAATAAGAAGAAGGGATCACGAATGATGAGATAAAACAGTGTGGTACTCCCATGAGAAACAGGTAATAATCTTCTCACTAGATGTACTGTGGAAATCTAAGAAAATTTTGCCATTGCATTCAAGGTAAAGGAATATTATATGCTGTGATGTACTGAGTGCTTGTGTCTTCCTCTGAGGTCCACTGCATCCAAGGATGCTCATCAAACACTGAATGCTCTAGCCAAGTGCTTAAACCTAGGCATAATCTCATTTTAGCTGCCTGTAATACACATGAGACATAACTGGCAGGAATAAGAAATTCCTAGGAGTAGTAAATCCAGGCTCGGTATAAACAGCAATTTCTAAAAGGCTGACTACTTCTGCTTTTGCTTCAGAGAACACAGTCGCACATTCGCCTGCAAATAAAGGCTAAAAATAGATATCATATAGTTAGAATTAACCCTCTGTGGATCTCTAGCCGCAGCTACATGAATGCACTATGTTAAAACCCAGCATCCTAAGGTGTTCAGCAAAAATCTTCATTGCCTTTCTTCCCAGCCGTCCCTTTCTTAAAGGGCAGAGGATAAGGTAAACTGTGGGAAATAATATACATACCGCTTGGCAGGGTGTAAAGGGAAGGTAGGTACCCAGGCTTTTCTAGTAAAAGTGCCATAGGAAACATTTAATTTAATTAAAGGTTTCTTGTAAAGCTGCTCAATGAGAAGAGCCATTAAAAAATAAGTGGGAAAACTAGAGCTTATGAGGTCTCTGCCATCTAGATGTCCAAGGTATGGGGCAGAGGAGCTGAGAACCTACCTCTCCTTTGTGCTTTTGCCAGGTGACCTGTAAAAGAGTTTGGACAACCTTTCTTTAGTCCTTCCCTGACAGCCTCAGCACAGAAAAGGGAACTATTGCAGGGGAAGCAGGCATGTGTTCCCACTAGTAAAATTTCCCAGTCAGCTAAATGGAAAAGAAATGAAAAATAGGAAGCTTAAAAAAACCCCAGTATCATCCCATGGAGGGAGTAATGAGATAAATGGATTCTGTGTCCATTAGATACAAAATGTGTTAGTCACGAGTTGAGGAGTAAAGCACTGGAGTGCTATAGATTCTGTTTAGAGTATGGTTGCACTGGACTGCCAAGCCCTAACATATATCATTGCACGTGGCGTCATAATATTTCAATTGATGGATGTTTTTCATCTGATTCCGTCTGACAGGAATGGGGACGTGCATTTAAATATTTGAGACCGTTCCTTGTTAAATGCACTGGCCAATGGTAGGTGACGTTCTGACTCCACCCTCCAATTTGTGAATAATGAAGGTATAGTAACAGACTAAGAAGTTAAATTTCTACTCACCAACTCACTATATTTTGCCCCTCCTCTCTTCTCTTCTCCTTGTTATGCTTGGACCAGATCGTTTCAATATCCTTACAAACACCTCTGCTGGTGAAAGTGAGACCTAAAGAATTTATCATTGCCTGTGGTGAGTGGCGCTCCTTTAAAGTACAGTTGGAAGATATATTGCCCTGAAGGACTGCTGCTCACCAAAGGCACTGATAAATTGTTTAAACCTATGAGTGGAAGCAAATGGAAACTCAGGCAAAAAAAAAAAAATCCACGCTCTCATGTGTGGGAGAGTTCAGCCTGCAGCAGAGGAATTAAAAAAATCCCTGGAAGATGGCATGGTGTTTTCTTTTGTGAAATCAGGAAAGACTAGGTCGTCAGAGTCGTCTTCCAAGAAGAAGACCATAGCTATGGTCTTAGCAATGAAAAGAAGCCATGGGTGTAGTTAGAAACTGTCCTGCTGAAAACTGCAGGTCAGTGGGCAGACATCCAAACAAACCCTAGAATTTTCACTCTTGAGTAAATACAGTCAGGATCATCTATTTCACTTGTAGACCAGAAGTAACAGAACAACTGCAGGACTTGAATCCAACAAGTGTTGGTGACCTGAAGAATAATGATGCCATTTCCACCACAGCTCAAGCTTAAATAAAAACTGCCATATTTGAGAAATAATGCAAAAAATTTGGGACCTGGACACAGTATTGCCCAGTGAGATATTAGACTAATCTGCAGTCCCTGATCTTGGAAAACAGTATTTCCTTCATTGGCTGTGCCTAGAGGTCAATACATTCATGCTCTTACCCCTTGATGGCTTTTTTTAGTTTACTCTTTCTTCCATTCCAAACACTGAAAGCATAGAATTGGAGAGAAAGAAAAAGAAAATATTAAACCACCTCAATATTCAAACAAAATCACTACAGGCTTTACTACAATACTTCAGAAATGTGGGCTTTTTCTCATTAATGTTTCAAATACATCTACACAACAGCATTTCCATCAATCACGCCCATAAGCAAATTTCTTCCAAACTTTCCATATTTCCCTTGCAAAAGGATTTGACAACATGACTCTATACAATTTTGCTGTAGGCCATGATGCATGCACAGAAAATGAATCAGATTAGCAGTTTGCTTCTACTCTCCTCACAGTTGTTTTTCCACTGTATTATTAACAGTGCTAAACGAAAACACTGCTGAAGTCAAAACACCAAAATGTGGTGGAGTGGAAAGGCATATTTACTCCCATATGCGAAGGGTAAGACCTTTACAACTCATCATAGCTGCACGCTCGTTTGAGTTATAGGTCTTGCCTCTTACTGGTAAGGACAGATGATGCATAATCCCTCTGCAACCTATTACGCACGCAGGTTCTCTCATACGCTCACTCTGTTCCCCTTCAGCACACTCCACTGTGGCACAAATACTCAGGACAAATGAATCTGCAGAGGCCTACGGTTTCAACCTTTTTACAGCACGCTAATTAACTACTTGTAATTACAGTGGCAGGTAGTACATCACATAGAGGGAACTGGCAGTCTCTCTAGGATATAAAAGGAACGTTGAGATTTTTTTTTTTCAACAGCAAGTTTAGCTAAGAATTCTGCTTAACAGATGAGGAATAAAGTGAACGGGCTGAAATCTTATAAAGATGCTCAGCATTTCTCATCGGTCTGACTTAATGTGAAAAGCTGCCTAATGTGCATTTGGAAGGTTATTTAACAGTGATTTTTAAAAGACGTGAAAGATACATAGGTGAAAAATACACGGTATGGTATGGTTAAATATAGCAGGAAAGGTAACTTGGTTTGTATGGAATGAGAACAAGATATCAGACTCGGGATTGAACCCATGATCAAATCCAAGTTTACTGACAGCTATATGGCATAAACATCAGCTCACTCTAAGTTGCAGCTTTCACATGAGCTTTGTGGTCGGCTCCAAAGAGCGAGCAGAGCACAGCCACAAGCACACACCTATTTCCTAGTGCGGACGGGCGGATCTGGCATGTTATGCTTCACTAGGTCATGCTGTGTGGCATCCGGCTGCTTCTGTGTATCCCATCTGGGCATGAGATTACAACAGATGGCCAGAAGAGAGGGGGAAAAAAAAAGCTCATCCAGGATACTGCATAGAAAGGCTACAATGTCACTTGCCACAACAGCAGACAGGCTTGTTGGTAGCCAGAGCTCAGATGTACTTACAAAACAGGAGCATTCAGAGTAAGTCACAGCTATCTTGTAAGAGGCACTGTGGACCCGCAGAGCAAGTCAGGAAAATATAGCCCGCTTCATAGCTGAAGGCCTAAAAGACACTGAAGATGTAGCCTCTTCAAATCTTCTTCTATCCTCACCTCTCTACAAGCTTTAAACAAGACAGGAGTTGTCCCCCTCCCATACCTCAGAGCCTGTTTAGCTGTGGTACATATAAATGAGGATGTTCATCACTCATGAGCAGAGATGCTGGACGAGATACGAAGCACAGCAGCAATGGCTGAGATAGTAAGAGAAGGTAAAAGTACTACAGAGCTCAGCATCCTGATGGGGTCAGCTGTTAATCATGGATGAGGTATGAATTTGAAGCCACAGGCTCCCAAATGGTATTCGACAGTAACTATTGTAATCTTCTAAGAGAGAATGAGAAACAGTTCTGACAGCAATATCTCGTAAATTTGTCTAAAAAACCATATTTGTCACTCAAGTTCTCATTTTCTATACCCAGACCAAGTTCTGTTCAGCATCCTTTTCCTTCAGACATCCTCTTGAAAGAAAGCTCTTGAAATTCCCTTTCTGTGTATCTGAATTACGGTGTCTAAATGAAACCATTCCCATGAATGACAAGACTTAGTTTTATGCTGCAGCAACACATGTTTAATAAGGCTGTTGATGTAACAGAGGAGACAACTGCATTAGCTTGGGAAATGGTTTTAGATCTTGCACATTGCAGCATTAACCTTCATTCCACCCAGCAATGATCTGCTGTCTCAGAAACTGAACTCACCGGCCCTCTGGGTTAGTCAGGGGGAAGCTCTGGTCTTGGGTGACATTCCTTCCATCTGAGAGCAGAGGAGCACGTAGTGTTGGTTCCAGTAATGGTTGACGGGAGCTGCTCGGTGCAGGAGTGACTGCCAGGTCCCTAAAATGATTCAAAAAGAAAATAAAGTGCTTATTACATGCATTTATACACTGTGATAGCATAATTAGTGCTTAGTGAGTTCACAAGACCTATTCAGAAGAAGGGGAGCATTATCTCCAGTGGGATAGAAGCAGCAATAAGCAGTTGGGGGTAGGAATCCAGGCTCTGCTTATAGCCAATAGAGAGGAACGGTCACAGCTACAGTATGAATAAACTCAAGCTTAAGTAGATATCTAAAGCAGGTTGGATGAATCACTCTCCACTGAGACAGAGCAAGTAGGACAGCTTGTTCAGATAGACGCATTTTTATTAAAGACACCCAAAATCAGGTGAGACTAGTCCCACCCCTTGTGACTAACCCACAGGGTAAGAAGTTTCATCTTCACTGACATGCATAACACCTAAAAAAAAGAATTCCTGGTAACTGCAGTATTGACACCACTTTGTTTATAGACTTGAACCACAGAGCTGAAACCCAACAGATCATAGAAAACCAGAATCATAGAATTATTAAGGTTGGAAAAGACCTCTGAGATCATCTAGTCAAACCATCAACCCAAAACACCGTGCCTACTAAACCATGTCCTGGAGTGTGACATCCACACGTTTTTTGAACATCTCCAGGGATGGGGACTCCACCACCTCCCTGGGCAGCCTGTTCCAATGCCTCACCTCTCTGTCAGGAAAGACATTGTTCCTAATATCCAGTCTAAACCTCCCCTGGCACAACTTGAGGCCATTTCCTCTCGTCCTATCGCTGGTTACTTGGGAGAAGAGAGCAACACCCTCCTCACTACACCCTCCTGTCAGGAAGTTGTAGAGAGCAATAAGCACTGAAGACTACCAAACATGCAAGATCCTTAATGAAATGTTGAACTTATAATTAGAAGTTTGCAATTATAACTCTTGGAAGATTCCATACATTCACCCCCTGTACCAGAGCCATCCCACTGACACACCTCAACAGAACTCTGAAGGAATCTTTTTATTTTTAAGGGCAATTAACGTAACTTTTGCGTGTGCCATTTTCTAATTTCCCTAGGAAGACTATCAAGAACACTTTTAACTGCAGTAGCAACTGATGAGTGCTTGCTCCATGGGAGAAGTTAGGTTCTTAAGGAGGGTTAATATCTTTTCTGAAGACTCACTGCTACAGTTTGGAAAAAAACTCTAAACTGTTAAGTTCTTCATTAAGCCCTCAATCACGCCGATAGGTCATTAAGGCAACAAGTATACCACAGCCACTTTCCCACAGGAAACAAGAAGGCTGGAATCTCAAACTGTCTTTTCATGCCTCCTCGTCTTGCCAAAGCAGGACTGTTCCCTGCTGTGGGTCTTCTGGTGCTTCAGTGATGAGGCTTTCCCCACTCCTCCTCAGAAGTCAGTCCCTAGCCCAATACACTGTACATTGCGAGCCAGGTTTTTCTACTCTTAATCTTTAAAATTTTCCTTTCTTTAGTTCCTTCTTATTATTAATATCTATAAATAAAGCTTCCCTAGTGTAAGGCATCAAGCTGTTATTGTTTCACTGTCAAGCAACTGCCGGCTGGTAATGGTGTTTGTTTGTTAACGGCTCAGATCAAAATCTGAACCAATTACACAGGAGAAAGGGCCTGATTCCATTAATGGCCCCCAGAGCTAAGTGCTCTCAGAAATCATTTCTTGCAAATCCACACCATGGAAATAAAAAAAAAACCCCACATAAAAAAATAGAAGAAACAAAAATCTCTCTGCAAAGAACTCTGTTCGATATAGAGCACAGAAATACACAGCCTGACAATGGAGGTTATAAGAGTCCAAGCAGAAATTTGAAAACAGGATTCAAGGCCACCCCTCTAAGGACTAGGTCACCACCAGAAAATGAACTCTACTTTGTGGAGCAAAGGTTTGGATTCAGAACCAGCCACCCACTCTCAGGAGCTACATCTCAATTGATAAATAAACTTAAAACAACATGCCTGACAGCTGAGAGAAATATGCATATTTAAAGGTGTTACAGGGATGTTTTTTCACCTTCTATGTCGGCACTAAACGTCATTTTTACATTGCCTCTCAAGTTTTGTACTGCCATTATAGCTGTTTAGGCTCAGAGTGTAATTCAAATTGCACCAGGATGCCTCAGCTCAAAAAAAAAAAAAAAAGAAAAAAAAAAAAAAAACCCCCCAAAACAACAACAAAAAATCCACCAAACAGACTGGAGGAGTTAAATAGCACCCGGTGAAAAGGCATATTCATGTAATTCAGAACAATGTCCTACTTTTGTCATTAAGAGGGGCATAGAAATAAAACTGAAAAGCAAATTTACATTGAAGTCAGAGGTTGACTAGACAAAAGGGTCTGCAAGAAATGTATGCAACCACACGCATGCAAACCTTATGCTCTCAGCAAAGCAAACCCAACCTGAAGAGAGTGTCTCAACCACGGGTAGACCATGGACCTTCTCTCTTCCCAGTTCTGGCAAGGAGCTCCAGTGAAACTGTGAAGTGTATGAAATTCTTCCAACTCAGAAAAGCAAGATTGCATGTTATAAATTCTCCTCTCGGTGATGCCTGCTCTTGCTTACTCCAGTTCTTTCAGCAACATTTAGATGAAATCAAGAAGTTAATCATTAGCTAAAGGCCTGATCTGAATGAGACTTCAACCCAACCCCTTATTTATTACCCTCAAACACACACAACACTAGTGAAATTATACAGAGCAAACCACTGAATGTTGCCCGTACATTATATTAGGCAATGAGACATCAAAATGACTTTAATTACACCTGCAGACAGCCACAGGCAAAAAATAAAGAGGCCAGGTTTTCAGTAATTTGGGTTTAAGAATCTAAATTTATGTAGATAACCCTGCGGGTTTGCAGTAAATAAAATAGGTTAGATTCTTGTGTGACACTACTTTTCAAATTTTCTAATGCATACTCAGGAAAATTGAGCAATATATTTCAGTTTGGATTAAAATGTGTAACTCTGAGATTAAGCATTAAAGAATCTTTTAATATTTAGAGATACACAAGAAATTCAAAACATCTAGTACCTTAGGAACTTTTTTGCATGTATCATTTTTGGCATCTGTTTCATATATTTCATAGAATTTAGACCCTAACTGAAGTAGGGTTCTCATTCTCTGCAGCAGCGCTGCTCAAAAGCAAGCTGAGCTGCCTCTGCCCTCTACCATTTCTGGTCCACAGCCACCTATTTACACTCCCAGTCCTCTCTCAGCGTGATGCCAGCACAACTGGTTCTTCAGAGAGTGAGGGAAATGGATCTGGCTCAAAAAACAACCTTTTTGTTTGGCAAAACCTGACCCGTCCCTTTATCCAACTCATCGCTAAACTGTACGACATCGGAGTAAGTGGCAGCACGGAGTGGGCAGAGGAAGAAAAGGAAGGGGCAGGTGTGTATGAGCCAGCACTGCCACTGAAGAAACAGTAAAGTTACTGAATTCTTCCTCATTGCATGACAAAAAAAAAGTCTGGACACAAAAAAGTCGGCTTTGCACCAATAGCCCTTTTTAACCACAGAAATCAGGATAACAAATCCTGAAATAAAACACCAAAAATGGAGCTACTCATATTGTTTATACAATTAAAATCTAGTCCAATAGCTTAAAAAAATCTTCAGTTCAAGCAAGACATTGTAGCAACTTCTAGCTAACCATACTGGTATTTCTACGTGCTAAAAATATACATAATCAATTACCTGCATATTTCACAAATGTGTTCTTTTTCAATTATAATCACCTACTTTTTAAAGTACTTGTCTTATTTTGCTTCAGGTTACCTGCGAGGTAACAGAACAAAGTTTCATTCTGGACCAACTCCATCCAGCATGGCAAGCATGGACCTTCCTCTTGTATTTCCCAATACAGTTTGAAACTAATCTGCTTTAATGAACTTCCTTCTCTCTATCTGCCACAATTGCTCCAAGATGTCATCTCCCCTGGGGTAGAACAGACAGAACAAAATGCATGCTTGCTTCTCCCAGTCACAAGTCCATACCTTCAGTCAGTTCAAACTCCACTAGAAGGTCAGGGTAAAAAATAGGCTTTACACTGGAGTAACTGAAGCAGGGGAGCATGTTCTTTTCGCTCTTCTAGAGAGGCAGTATTCCCCAGCAAGGAGTGCTGTGGCAGTAAGCTTACTACATCAAGATTCATCAGCTGAAACTCCGTATCAGGCTGGATGCGTTACCAGTGAAAGAAATCATATTTTTACATAAACAGCAGACTGATTAAGTGGACAAAGTACATTTACGCACCGCTGCTGACAATGAAAATAAAGAAAAGGTGTATCATGGTCTAACTAAAAATTCATCAGAACAAAGCTGGTAAGATTAAAGCAAGAATAGAAAGCAAAATTTTCTTAAAACTGGATTTTAAACAGGCATGACCTATACTATTTATGTAGCAAACAGACAAGTAAAAACCTTCAAATAAAATACAGCTTGAAAGAAAAAAACTTAAGACGTGGATATTCCATAGGAGAGAGAAACCTAGGAAGCTCTAAAGCTGAGATGGATCTAGCCATAACAATGAGATGTTGAACGTGGATATTTAAATGGCTGCACAAAAAGATCGGTGTAATTTTTGAGCAACATATGCCAAGAAAATGAAGTATCGTTCCTCAGATGCAGGCTACAGTGTCTTCTTTAGCAGCACTTGTTGTAGGGACACTTGAAATACTCTGGACTGATCAATTTTGAGAGTTAATTAACAAATTAGAGAGACTTTCTAGTAACCCTACTGAATTTGCTAAGCATAGACTTACATAGAAAGATGAAAAGACATTACAATATATATAGTTTGAATAAGAACCATAGAATCATTAAGGTTGAAAAGACCTCTACAATCACATAGTCCAACCGTCAACCCAACACCNCAAAATTACCTTGTATCATCTCAGTTGCACAATCTGTGTACAAATTCCTTGCTTAGTTCTTGATAAAAGCTAAAGAAAGCCGTATCACCTTACATGTCCTATAGTCTAAGAGTGTGCACTAAGACGGTTACCACAGCTAAGATGGCATTGCAGTAACCTTTTAAGCTACTCATGACCCAGGTTCATAGTTACATATTGAAAGAAAGATCCATCAAACCCTAGGTGAGCTCTTCCAAGGTGAAAGCCCCTCTCTTATGGGTATTTAAAACTTGATTCAATTCTGTATAAACAAACATGCTCAACAGAACAACCATACACTTGCTGCTGGACTGGACTACATGACCTACGGGTTTCTCTGCTATCCAGTTGCTACATTCCAGGATTTAGATTCTCTCTCAATATTTCAACCATTTCATAGCATTCATATATTATGGCACCTCTTGACTTAACCTCTTGCATGGAACGGGGTGTTGTCTACTCTTGCCTCCAATTCTGCTGAGCGCATCTATCCCTTGAGGCCTGGTAATTGCAAATGCTGATTGGGGGTGACAGGATTTTCTCTCACCTGCCTGACAGCTCTGCCAAGGCAGTCTGATACTTAACTCCAAAAGCAGCTTCCAGCAAATGAGTATTGTGGAATAAAGGGAGCAAAGAGCAACAAACTAAGGCAGACTCAGATGAACAGTTCACGCTGCAACACTAAATCAAACCCAAAACATCTAGCAGAAGAAAACAATGATTTCCATTTTTCTTCTCATTTCAACACAATTTAAAATGAATGAACCAGCTACCTAAAAAAAGAAAAAATTCTCTC
The DNA here is from genome assembly GCA_013400535.1 of Scopus umbretta. Taxonomy (NCBI): domain Eukaryota; kingdom Metazoa; phylum Chordata; class Aves; order Pelecaniformes; family Scopidae; genus Scopus; species Scopus umbretta. Next base: position 107,288 of record VZTL01046701.1, read on the forward strand.
AGTAAAGATTTGGAAAATGCATTATAATTATGCATCTCTGCCTGTAAGCTTCTGCCATTGGTTTTCTAGAGACAGTTTAATTCAGTAGGGTTTTTTTTCCTTCTTTTTTTTTTTTTTTTTTTAAATAGTCAATCTCCAGACTTTGTCATTGGAATGATTTTCATCAACATGTCTGCTATGTACAGTTGGTGATTGCATTTGTACAGGCCTGAAATGAGCTGAAAGGTGTGAACTTTTCTATTCATTCTGATGACTGCTGATTTAGAGGCCTATGTGATACTTTAAATGTCAACACTGTGAGCCTTTTCATGGTAGGTAGGAAAAGCAAGCAAAGAAGAATGCAGATGAGGAATAGTTACACCAGGGGAAGGCAGGAGTGCCACAAAAGATCAATCAAGGAAGGTATATTGAGTTTTATAAACTTTTAACACCATTTTTGCAGGGCTGTGACTGTAAGGAAAACGGAAGAGACAGTCAAGACAGGATCCATTTTCGAAAAAAGAACCCCAAAAAGTAAGATTAGGAAGCGGAGTCAGCTTTCAGAAACTCTGCTTTAAATAGAGAGATCCACAGAAGACGTACTGCAGCAAACGTCCTTGCGCTGGGCATGGCTGTGACTTTCCAACACTGATTACTAGTAGTGCTAACAAACATGGCGGAGACTGTGAGCTGCCAGAAAAATGATCCTTTTTCTGCTCTCTCAGAGAAGCAGCATGCAATAATTTCATAGTTTTAGACACGTTACTTGTGGATGGCTCTGCCTCATACATTTTTGGTATGCATTTCGGGACTGCTGCACTCCCAAGTCAAAAGACAAGCAGCGCGTGATGTATTTGTACGGCTAGATTTAAAAGTGATAGAAAGGAGAGCTGCCTATGAGATTTGCAACCCCTGACAGTTTCTGATCATTCATCCTTAAAAGCAGTGGAGAAGAAGTCTTAAGCAGGCATTTTTCACTTTATTGCAAAGGACTTGGCTGAAACCACTCTACGTTACCTTTGAAACAGCTGGACATATGCACTAGGTGCCTTCCCTGACAGAGCCTGATGTGCTGCAGAATGACGCCTTTGGAGAGAAGCTTCTTCCTGATAAAGAAATATCACCAACTTTATACGACATCTTAAAAGTATATGTGCTAACTTAATTGGCTGTGATATTCCTCTCTTTTGCTGACTCTAGAGTACATGTGTTTATATATTCTGGGAGAACAGCAGAGCTATATTATAACTAACAAGGCGCTAAATATGATTCACCGATCTACACAAACCAAATTTTGGTCTGAAATCTTGCTGGCTTTGAAGAATGAAGATATTCATCCCCAGTGAAGTCCCATTTCTTCATAACAGTCAAAATGTGCTGGGATGTAGCAGGAAGGAATATCTGCAGAGGACCACTTCTGATGCATCCCAACCTCCCAATACGTTAAAGCAGGGACAATTCTAGCTATGCTGTTGTCTTAAGCTTCTTTTCACTAGCAGGGGGCTGAATACAGAAGAATTTGCCTTTGCTACATCTTAAATACACTGTCTCCTTGCTCCAGCAATGCAGAAAACCTGCCGTACCAACTCTGCATCAGCCAATATTCCTCCCTCAGAGTAGGAATTACCTTTTGCAAATTTCAGTTAGTTAAAATTACTTTGTACACTGAACACATTATGATCTCAGCAGACTGGAAAATGTGGTCCTGAGTTTTAAGGGCACGTTAATTAACATGTGCTGTAGGACAATCTAATTTCTTAGGTCAGGCAAATGCAGCACTACAGTGTGCTTAAAAAATAAAATTTAAATCACAGAGTGAAGTTATTAAATCCTGCTTTGTTATCAACTGATAGCCACTGATAGTTCTCAATTTAATAGCTAAATCACATGTCTGTAACAGAGGTGTTTTGTCATGGTACGAGCAATGAAAGAGAATAAAGCTGAATGCTCACATTATGACTATCGTGAATTCCTTCACCTTCCTTCATTATTTATGCTAAGTAAGGCTCTGCTTAGATGCTCACTGAGCTTGTGTTTTGTTTTGTTTTCTTTTGGTAAAGATATAATTCTGACCCTTTTTTTCTGTGTGGATTACAGGTATAGATACCTTTCTGTTCATACCTTGTATAGTTAATTACAGCCATACAAAATTAGTGCAGGGTTGGCATGCTCACAAGGGATAAGGCTGCAAGGAATCACATCTTGTCTTTCCCTGCTTCTTATTTTGCATGTGGATAATTCCCATTAATTTCTTCATATTTTTTATTTTTTAGTTCTGCGTGATGGGAGTGGATTGTGGTTACTGCAGTGACAGCACATTATTTGGGTGCCCAAAGCAGAAAAATCATTTGCAGTCCTAAATGTAACAGTTTATACAAAATTTTACTTTAAGGCAGCAGACATATTTACATTCTTCTCATTAAATATGGTCTAAGAGGCACCTATGTTTCACCTTGAACGTTTTACTATGGTGACACTTCAGCTGATGCTGTAAAGCTTCCTCTGCATGTAAAAACATACTGGAAACTTAGTGCAGTAAATAACAAAAAGGTATTACCAGCACTGAACAAGACGACTAATAAGAGAGAGTGCCTTGCGGCCACTAAGTTAAACCCAAGCTAAATGATAGCCTCCTTCATCATAAACCACTTCTCCCCGACTTGACAAAATGTAAACTTTCAAAATAAAAATAAAAAAGATGAAATAAAAAGTGAGAAAAATAAATTGCTGGGGTAGAGTGATGGCAGAGTGCCACCAAGGTAAGAAATACTCTGGCTTCTCTCTCACATTAAACTAACAAACCTTTGGATGAAAGGAACATGAACATAAACAACACTTGTGGCATTTTTTTAATTCTGCATGGCTTGAAAAGAGGTATTTCATTTCAGAAGACCGAAAGATGGGAGGTTCCCTATTTATGCCAGCCATTTTACAGTCATACCTTTCTCCCCACCTAAAGAGAGCCTTTTTTAAAGCCTGGGGAAATGGGGTCGGGGTGGGGTGTCTGTTACTTTGCTCCACCTACAGCACTAATTCTAACCATCAGAGGTAGTTATAAATACAGAGATCGTGGCAAAATTGTACAGCAAGTCATGCCCGCCAAGCCATCATTCATCATAATGACATCATCACCCTGGAATGGAACAACGTTTAAAGCTTTCATTTTTCTTTTTCTCTTTCTCCTGTCGTTGTCGTATAAAAAGAGCATTAGACACATCTGCTTCATAGCCCCGACTCCCCCACTGCCCGCAAGGAGAATGAATGCCTTTAGGGAAAGGACTATTAAGGAGAAGTAAAAAAAAAGAAAGAGATGAAACTGAAGTTGCAAAAGGTTATTTGAAATCCAAGCACATTGTTGAATCTGTTGATTGAAAAAGTAAAAGCAGGTGAAAAATGTGCTTAAATTTGATCTCTGGCAGTTATCACTAGCATACGCTCTGAAAAGCTCAGCTGAACTTTTTCCACTGCCACAGGATGGTGTTCATCAGTAATCTTCATTGTCCTATTAACCGCATCTAACTATTTCCTCTGAAGAGGATAGTTTCCTATCTTGTTGTAGAGCTGAGAGCTGATATTCAGCTCCCTTACACCAGTACAGAATCGGATGAAATCAGTTACGATCAACAGATCTATTCTGGTGTAAAATTCAGCAGAAACGACAGCTTGTCCTCTCATCTGAGTTTACCTGCCTCATTCTCATCAACCTGCCTTTTAACTCTGGGGAACTGGTAAATATTGTTGAAATGGAAGACGGCCAGAGAACAGGTGTCAGTTTTCTCTGGAGAAAGAAAGGGCTGACTAACATGTATTTTTTGCATACAACTCACCGTTTCTGTCTATGGTTAGAGTAGCTGCTGCTTACCACAGAGCCCAGTCGTGCAGCAAGTTTGTCCGAGATGCCTCCTGGATATTTTTTGGCAGAAGAGTCCAAGAACTCATTGACAGATGAAGACCAAGTAGTTCCAGTAATTACTCCACCAGGTGACAATCTTTGCTCTTGTAAGAGCCGTATTCTTGAACCTACTATGTAAAAGACACTTCTCAACAAAAATATTCTGAACACCACTTTGCTTACAGCAAGCAGAAAGAAACTAGTGATTTGCAACTATCATCAGCTGGCTTTTGGCACAATTCTGGATTCACAAAAGATCACTGTGCAAGTTATAAAGGATGTAAACTACGCGGTTCCCACAAACCTTTTAAACCTTCCAAGTACTTCACAGATATAATAAATGTATCCCCTCCTGAATAGTTAGGCAAATGAATGTTATGAAAAATCTAAAAAGAACTCCCCTACATAAATGGACTAGGAAGAGGTGCTTAACCGTGTGTAAATGAGCTCATTGCGTTATGGATGCTCTGATATGCACCACTGTTATGAACTCTAAGTTAATTACAGCCTACCTGCTACCTACTACTAGAAGTTTTAACCTTCTCAGGGCTCTTAGAATGTGATGGGGAGTTGGAGCGGGCCACCTTTTCTTCTGTTACTTATCTGCATTTCTGTGGAAAGAAATCCAAAGACTTGCACCACTGCTGTATTGCAAGGAATCAGACATGACTGTAAGCCAGAAAGCTGAAGACACAACTAACTTGCTTTTTCCAAAAACACTTTTTTTCAAATTTGAAAAATCTGTAAACTGGGATTTATCCTGTCTATAAAATGGTATCTAAATATGAAATTAAGTCATGGAAAAAGTCTTATAAATATTGGTACATGGCAGTCTTTGCAGAAATCCAATCATAAGAGAAGTTTAGTTGTGTTGTGTGTCATATCAAAGCACAAGAGCTCACAACCTAAGAAGTCACATAGAAAGATGGTGGATGAAAGGCAAAGGGACATCCCATCCATATGCACGTTCATATACTAACTGTGGTTATTGTTCTTAGTATATCCCTTTATAAAAAAGTTTCAACAGTCATCAGATGACTCTCAGCATAGCCAGTATATACTGCTGGTTTGTAGCTGCCAGAGGATCTGGTGTTAAGAACGCAGGAGATGAGACTTGAGATTGGTGGGTTCTGTTCCAGGCACAGTAAACTACTCACTTTGACATTGAGTAAGTACGGAGGCTAACCTTCCAAGGTGCAGAGCTTCACACTGCCCGAACTTCAGTGGGATTTCTGGTGCCCACCATCACAAATAATCAGTCTTTGACATAAATGTCCCTTTCCTCATTTGTAAAACACAAATAGGAACACATACTCCACAGGACTGCTGTGAGATATAATTAATAGCTGTAAAGTGCTGAGTTCTGTGGATGAAAGCTGCTAATGCAAGTGCAAAGCATTATCGGCTCTGAAACGCATTATACTTCTGCTATAAAAAGTTTTTAAAAAGAAGAACTTATCTATTTTCTCCCAGTATTTTTACTCTACACATGAGCAAAAGATCTTGCACAGCAGTTCATTAAAAAAAAGAATTAACAACCTATCATAATCCCACACAACCAATCTTCTCCCTGCTACTATCTTACTAAAAGTGTCTATATTAAAGACAACCTTGGGGCAAGTTTTTTAAAATAAATTATTTCACACAGTCCATAAGAAGAGCTGATCTCTAGAAATAGGATAGTTAAATTTATTTAAACACCTATAAATGAAGCTTTAAATGAATTTAATGGTGCATAGTAAATTTAAAAGTTACTTTATGGACAGCAGAATTACCAAAATCTAGTACTATTAATGAAGTTTCTGTAACTAACGACAAGTCACTCACTGAAAGACCTCAGAACTCCTGAGGAATACAAACAAAGCCCTTTAAAGGAACTTCAGATACACACATACATATTTTCAAAAAGCCCGTGATTATATAAAAATCTTTTATCTTTAATCATCACCCTTTTTCTTCTTTCCTGATAATCTAGCTAGGGTTTGGTGGGTTTTGTTGCCTCTCAGGAAAAAATGTCTCCAGTGTTTTTAAGACAAATTAGTAACAATACTATAGTAAATAAGGCAAGGAACTCGTCTTTCTCACTTCAGACATGGAAGCTCTGGAAATGAAAATAAAATCTACATAGTTTAAGATTAAGTAAGATTCTTCAGAAAGGTCCCCACTGCTGCAGCACTGAGATGCCACAATATGTGTAGAAGCTTTTTTCTTGTCCACTGGGAAATCACTATTTATTAATTCTTTCAGGATACAAAATTACTTGAAATGATGAACTGATGAATTTTACACTATCCTTCATTAACATTTCAGACATTTTTGCCCTCCCTTCAACTGCTTTTATTTGCAGCCTTCTGAGACACACAGAAGGTCATGAATATTGGCTCTGTGTTACTTAGGAAACTCATTAACCCTCCTGTTGCAATGGATCTAACCAAGACAGCCATAAACCATGGAGGCTCTTGGAATGAGAGGAAAGAGTTCACATAAATGAGCTTCTTATTAGTCCGTGCTGTGCAACATCTTACTACCATCATGTCTGTTTCTTATTTCTTTTTGTCCATCATTGTAGAGATCATATTCTGCTTTCATCCCAGCTGGTAACCTACCCTGTCTGGAATAAATTCAAGGGTTACAGCTGAGTTTTCACAATATGTTAAGCTAATCTTAGTTATGCTGCCTCTGACAAGAGTAGTCCTCCTTTCTTCCTCCACAGGCAGCCATGAAGCTCTTCTCTTCTCCCCTCCTTGAGCCAATTCTATAGCTGCATGATGAGTTTGATCAAGGAATCGATCTGTCTCTCTGCTGGTGGGGTCTTTTCATAGGTTAGTTTTTGGGTGGAACCGTTCCCAGATCCAGATTACAAATAACTACACAACTCAGAAGAATGAGAGTGATGAGCAGACTAGAAATGCCCTGGCAGGAGAGCTGGGCATGACAACTTTTTTCAGCAGCATGCACTTGGATTAGCTAGAAGTGATCATGAGGCTCCAGCCTTAGTCATTCAAGGGCTAAAAGGCTTCTGTTAAACACACTACCGACCATTTGGGTTTATCCCAAAGTGGGTAGCCCCAAAAGCACTTGGAGTGAATTTACAAATTGCCTTCACTCATCTTATTATCCTGGTTTTCATACACCTCTTCATGCTTCTGGCTATCCTGGGGAAGAGAGTAAAGTAGGGTCTCAGTGCCATGCCATTTTCTTGTTGCTCAACATTTTGATGGGCACAAAGCTCTCAGCCACGGACACGTATCTCACTTGTGATTCATCTGGAATGACTGGGAAATCCTCAGTCCAAAAGCATCCTCAGAAGTCAGGCAACTCACTTTCTGCATATTATTGCCTCAGGGCAGAGAGTGATGTAAAGTACCTGGAAAGATGTCTATTAAAGATTCAGATCCCAGGGAGGAAGCAGCCCAGGAGACCCATTACAGAGAAGCATGTGGAGTTTTCAGAGACAAGCAGTCTCACAGGTTGCATCATTCACAGATTTCAATTCCTGTAACAAATAAGTAGGAATACTCTACTGATAAAAACAGTAGTAGCATGTGCTCAGACACAGTACCTGCTCCCGCTCTGCTGTTCAAGTCCTCCTGAATGCTATCAAAAACTGCAGGTGGTTCCAAACCCAGGTACGCCTTTACAAGGAAACTCAGCTCTGTGAATGCCTCATCCAATTCATCTGCAGAAAGGGATATGCATTTCATGGTGGAGAGAAAGGACACATAATGAAAAAAACAAGCTTTCATCAGTCTGAAGTTACAAATCACAGAAGTTTGACACAGAAATGCATTCTTAACTCATCCAGCTCATCTCTTCGGGAGAAAAATCTTCATCATCTTAAACAGCACACTCATGAAAATGATCTGAAATTCATCTCAGTTTCTGCACTCACCTAAATATTCTCCTTCTGCAATTTGGTTTACCGTGTTTTATTTCTTTAATGCTATACTTAAATTGTAAGCTCCATATACCCTTGGCAATAACTACAAATACAATATTTCATACCAGAATGATATATTTCACCATCACCGTGGTGAACCACAAAAATCACCTCTGCAAAAGGGCAGACACAGAAAGAACTAGAAAAGGATTCTTCTTGACCACCTGCTATTCTCAATTCCTAAATATCAAGAAGGAAACATTTCTTTTAATGAAATATCTACCACCCTCACATTCCTTGTTTCAGGCTGGGGGACTTCAGCAAGTTACTAAGCCTAATAGCCCTACAAGGAGAAGTTTTGCAGCAGCCTCCACTTTACAGTGAGACATTGCCAGACTGCACATCAGCTGTCATTTCAACACTTGAAAAAAGCCTATCCTGCCCAGAGGTAATTAGGTCTGTTAGATCAAAAGCACCTCTGAACTCTGCCCAGAAACCAACAGACAATTAGCACAGATCAGTTTAATATTCTCATAGGAGACAACACTTAACAAGTGTGCTGCTGAGTTCAATAGTTGGTTTGCTTTCTGGACAGGCTTAGAGGACAAGTTGGACATAGCAGAGTAATTCAGTCCTGTCAGATCTCCAGAGCTTTTGGATTCCTGGGACAAGAATTAACTGGGAAAATCAATTAAGGGATAGTTTAAACTGTTAATGCTGAACATCACTTGTCATCCTTAGTTTAATATTTGCCAGTGGCTTTGTTTGCATAGCAGTTTCAGTCTGTCTTTTGGTGTGACATTTGAAGTCAGATTTATAGTATGAAAGAGATTAACTTACCTGTGTTGACTACCGCATCAAAGTATCCTGGAAAATCCCGACTTATTTTGATGTACATGTCCACTCTGGAGACTGCTTCTTCAATCTCTGGCCTGCTGAATAATCCTTTCCTCCGCAGATGTCCCTCATATTTTTCTTTGTTCATTGGTACTAACAGGATATATCTGGGTTTAAAGTAGGTATTTTTCAAGCTACGCACACCCTTTAAAATTAAAGCAGAGAAACGCAATGTGTTGTTCCTGAAACTGAGTGCCTATTGAACTTGTAGCTGAGTTTAGCACAACTCTGTATTTGTCACAAATTACTGTGAAAGCAGTACTGGAAACCTGTATCCAATCTACAGGTCTCAAGAACTAGCATACAGCTTGACAAAATAGGCACGTTCAAGGTGAAGTGCCTTAAAGCTGCATGTGGAAAATGTTATAAGAATAGTATGACTTGATTCTAAACACCCTTCTGAAAGAATCCTTTTAGTCAAATTCCACAGTGATTTAAAGCATCGTACATCTCACACCCACCAGTTAACGGCTTTTCCTTCCTTTCTATTACATCAGGACCTAGTTATTCTAAATGTGTGGATCACGGACTTACACTGTTTTACCGACACACAGCACAACTTATCTGCATGACCAGTGTGGCCTTTAGCTTTCCACTATGAGCAAACTGACAATTTTCTCCTCAGCTGGTCTATTTTTCTAAGTGAAAACGTGCAAATTCATCGAGATACAGGCATATTTATTTTGCTGGAGCAGCTTGCAACGTTACCCCCTCCCAAAACTGTGTATAAGCACAACTCCCCAGCAGAGATACGATGCGCACATTCTTCATCTGTTGCGCTGTAGTCAGCCATCTTAACTTGAACCATTTTTATCAGCAATACACTACCCTGAATAGGGCTTTTAGTATAGCAGACTAGGAAGCCTTTGCCTTGCATCAACTCTGCTGTAAGGACAACGCCTCCAGTTGGAACTCCTTGACAGCCGAGGACTGCAAACACCTATAAACATTTCAGATAGGTCTGAAAAAGGAGACGTGTCTGCACAAGGTCTTATTACCAGTCCTGAATTGCCGATAACTCTCCTTTGCACCAACTCACTCCATGAAAAATCTTTTCTCTCCCCCTCTCACTCTACATACAAAACAGAATATCGTAACCGTGTAGCGCTGCAATATAGTATTGCCATTGCCATAAGATTGGTACTGGGTTTTCAAGGCCTGAGGACTGAGGCTTGTCCTGCTCGCTCTGAACTTTGCTTGACTTGACAGTAACTTTGTTTTACTGGGTTCAGCTGTGACAGCAATTTCTCTTGTTGACCAGGTGTCTATACCTAATTGTTTTGTTTATCTTAGTGTGGTACAGCCATAGTTTTATATGGATAGCAGTAACAAGCAGTTGTTCCAGGTAGAATGAGATGTTCATGACTCAACATAATAACATGGTGTAGATAAACACAGGCCTGGTATGATAGCAAAGACNGATTTCATATGTAACCTGGAGCTGCAGACCAACAAAGAAAGAGAAAGGTGTAAACATGTGTTAGCAAATATATACGAATGACCCCAAGAGGATCCCTGGAGGAGAAAGAGGAGACTATCAACGTTAATTTCCTCCCAGAAAAGGGCTTAGGTGCTGGTAACTTGCTGTAACATCCTCCCCACAACAGCAGCAGAGGGAAACCACTGACCTTAGAATCCAAAAAGAGCAGTGAAAGGGTAAGTGTAACACCAGCAAAACAGAAACCAAGAAGCATGTGCTACAATTTTAATTGTTGTTGTATTGTTATTATTGGGAACTTTTCAGTATGTAAGTACTCTAAATGCATTATTATTCTTCCTTTTTCTGTAACAATTAGACCTAGACTAATGATGATTCTTAAATTAGACTGTTAATATTTCCATCATACTAACAATGAATTTATGGGTTTACTTTTATAGATTTGATCATATACATATAAATATAGTAGTCATGGTGGTGTTGGGTTGACGGTTGGACTAGATGATCTCAGAGGTCTTTTCCAACCTTAACGATTCTATGATTCTATATATGATCATATATATATATATATAAATCATTTTGTGTGTTTAAAGATCACTGTGGAAAAAAAACAAACCACAAAACCAAAACAGGCCAACCACCATGGTAGTGTCTGGTGATGAACAAATTATCCAAAGTTAAGTGAGAACATGCACATTACTGCACTTTAGTAAACGTAGGGAAGCTTACTTCATTTTCAGTAAGGCATGATACGCCTTCTTCACTAAAGTGGGTAGAAAGAGAGAGGAACTAATATGTCAAGTCTGAGCACTGTTCATTATTTCATCAGAACTGACTGTCACATCCTTAAAGCTGGGGTTCTCCAGAATAATTCTAAAATGTAGTCAAATAAAAGCAAAATCAGGCAAAATCCAGTAATGGGCTGAACACTTGCTAGATTATTTTTTTTCCTGGTTGCAGCATTTTAAGTATGGAACAGTATTTTGATCCATTCTAAAAATTTCAGGGAGTGATTCTGGGGAAAATCCTATTCATTTTGGTGAAAACTAAAGGGCAGAATTTGCAGCACAGAAATCTCTGCATCCATCTATGTGATCACCTACTTTCAGACTGGAAAACCAACAGAAAGCAGACCCACATTCCAGCCTAGTAACACCCTCTGCATCTGAAGCTGCAGCATGAATGAGTTCTCTTTCTGGTCCAGAAATAACATAACGAATGATTTGCATGTCCCAGAACTATGTAGGAATAGGAAGGCAGCCCATCAGTAGTCTGGGATGAGGGAGGAGAAGGAAAAAAAGGAGACACAGAAAGGTTCTGGTGTGCCAAACAAAGTTGTTGTACAGGGGCAATAAGATGAGTGACTGTCTAATATGAAATAAAGAGAGTATAAGGAAAGTGACCTTAAAATAAAGAATGAGAGAATACAGGAGTTGACAGTTAGAAAACAAAGATAATTGGAAAATAAAAAAAGGAGTGAAATTTGAGTTGCCTGAATTTGCATATGAGGTCAAGAAAGATCGAAGGACTACCGGAGCTGAAGATGTCCATTCATTTAACATAGCTGAAGCACCTGAATTTTTTCAGTTAAAGGTATGGGGTTATAGAAAAAATATGACTAGTATTATATCCTACTTCCTTTGATTCCCCAGTCAGAATGACTGGATAACCAGCAACAAGCGCAATAGAGAGTGGTAGACAAGGTGTACTTATATTTCTGGAAGCATGATGAGACACATTAGCCACTCTGCCACTACACCCTTGGCTGGAACGTGCAGCTCCTTCAGTTGCTCTGCAGGTGTTGGTGGCTACACAAGCAAAGGGAAAGCACTGCAAACGTGCTTATTCCAACACATAACTGTGTGTCAGAATCGCAGCGGCTTCACTAACTAGAAGTGTAGACTCAGCAAGATTTAACTTTTAAAATTTGTGTCAGTCTCCTTTATCAGTGAAAGATATACTCTAGATTAAAGGGAATGAACAGCTCTAAATTTTTAGTCTCAGCCCACAGACCATAATTAAAATTTCTTTTAATAGTGCTAAATCACTTTTGTTATGAGCCTCGCAGAAGATAATGGACTTCGATAACTTCTATTCAGATACATAACTCACCATTATTGTTTCTCATCTGCTACCAGAGTCCACAGTGATGCAAGACTATGCATAATTACTACGTGATCTTGAAACTTCAGTGACAAAGGAGTTTCTTAGCTGTCTATCCATGCTGTGGTAATACTCAGTAAAAGTTATGGTCACTGCCTATCTTGCTGGGCTAACCTCCTTATGAATAAACATGACATTCCATTAAGTTCTTTCTTCTAAATCATTGGATAACACATCCACTTTGTGAAGAATTGACAGCTTTAAAAGCACCCCATTCCGTCATATTTAATCTTCTCCTATTTTTCTTCCTTTGTAAATTTAGGGTCTGTCTGGCAAGACAACAAACACACTCAATGCCTACTGCAATCAGTGGAGACTGAGGGCAATTCACAGTTCTCACAAGACTGAAGAAAAAGAAGAAACTGAACTATGCAGAGATTAAGTTATTAATTTGCTGTTTAATATCAGTCAAGTAACAGGCATTTAAGAGCAGGACTGCAGCATTAAACTGTGGACAGACCATTTGAGCAAGCAGCTCCTAATTTTTTAGCACTGACATGCTGCTGTTCTGTTATTTGTATGTTTATATGCAAGCCAGTAAATATGCACAGATGTATTTGGGCCAAAGGGGACGAAAACTCCTTATGAACACTAAGGTTTTTAACTGAAAACTAGTTTTTCAATCATCAGTTTCACAAGCAACACAATCATCCTAAAATTAAATAAATTTAGTATTGTTTTTTGCTCAAGTCTCCCTAGTCATTCTCTGAACTCTGGATGAACAACTTTGGAGCATATGTCAGCACTGCAGTCTCCTACACTTCTTTTTTACATCTATTATTTTTTTCTCCATATATCATGGAGTGTGGTAGTGTCTGTTAACTTGTAGTAATCCCCCAGAGGTAGAGCTGAGCCCTACAAACACAGTGAAACCCAGCAACGCTCAGTATCAGATTCTGGGCACTCTGTAGTGTGTTTCATTTTGGAAGGTTATATAGATGGAGTTTATTTTGTAGAAAGAATTTGGAAGAAAGCGTAGCGTGCTTTTCCTTTTTGTCATCTCAACCCCTAGCTAGTAAATCTTGATCTAAGATAATGAGAAGTACATAATTAGAAAATTAGCTAAAAAGTTATTCTTTTGGGATTCCAATAGATAGGTTTTGACACTTTGTTTGTGACCTAGTTTCTTAACACAGCAAGACTTCTGAGATTCTGCCATCTGTGCGTGTGCACCTGACAAATCTCAGAGATGGTGAAGTAATCACTCAAAGAGATTGCAGCTTTTAATAGTTATGCCCAAAATATCCAAAATATTGCCTTGGGCCTGCATGCATCCTCCATTGCTTCACCAGCAAAGGAGAAGCATGGCATTCTTTTAGGGGTGGTCAGTAGGTGTGTAGCTCTAGACGAGTCCCACTATAAGCTGCAGATGGGTGGAAAGCACGCGGTTGAAAAGCTGAGGATACTGTAATGGAAAGTACCGGTGGTGTGCTGGGGAGATGAGGCTGCTGAAGATTGGGGGGGGAAGAAAAGAAAAAAAAAGGCCAGGAAATTTTAAGAAGCCAGTAGAAGGATCTATCCGATTAAACATGTTATGTATAGACGGAGAGCTACTTGATACAATCCGTGGAGTTAAAATGCAGTTCATCTGACCAGACAACTCTATCTCCAGTGACTGCAATGCAGCCCACACAACTCATTCAAATGTAGCAGCAGCAGCTGTAGGCTGGGCAGAAGGCCATAGCATGTCTCTTGTGTCACTAAGTGGCTATGTCTAGGCAGCTGAAACAAACCTTAGTCAAACCGCATGAATTCCTCCCCCAGGACAGTCCTCACAGAATGACTCCTTCAAAAATGATTAGGCAATAAGTAATCCTTACCTCTATTTCTAAGTGAACACAGGTTGCGAGACCCTCTCTGGCAATTGATTCTACAGTGTCTCTTCCAAGTCCGTAGTAATAGCCACTGTATTTAAAGGTTGCTATAAACTCTCCCTGAAATTCAGAACAGCAAGTATAATGACAAAGGAAATATTTTAAGGGAAACAACTTCCTCAAAGGAGCACAATCACTCTGCACTTCCTTGCTTTCTCTCCCTACAAAGTTTCTCCCTGCCTAAATCATCAATGATAACGAGGCCAACGGGAGCACAAAATTTGCAGGGAAGAGCACATAGCCAGTCCTGCAGGGTACGGGCTTCTACATTGTTCATGTATAATAAAACACCAGTGTCTTGAAAACAAGCTGCTGACAGGTTATAGCTTTCATTGGTTATTCACTCACACTGTAAAGAAAGCAAGATCTAAAGCAAGGGGCATCCTTCTTTTGACATTACATCAAACCATATGGCCATGCCATATAAAATAGAAGATGTCAAAGAAAAGAGAGGACAGAAACAAATCTGCAAGGAGAATGTGTAATTGGCCAAGAAATTTCAAAGTTAAAACCTGACAACTGAAACTTCGGTTCCCTGTAGTATGTCTAGAGAGATGTAAGCGGATTATATTCTTTTAAAATGAAACTACTTGATTACTGAGAGTTATCATTAAGGATGAGATCAGTTGCTTAAGACTCTGTTGGCTCCCCTGTTTGTGTATGTACAAATAATGAGCTCTGTTGTGGCTTTTCAAGCCTAAGTTTTATTGCAGGCAGCAAAAGGCATCAGAAACAGTAGCTGGAGGCACAATGCCTTCAGAGAGAAACACAATGTCTTTAGGGTGAATTTGCTAAACTTTAAAAGACTGCGTTCCCGGCAGGGTTGCTGGAAGATTTTGACCAAAAAAAAAAAAGAAAAAAAAAAGATGGCAGCTATTTCAAAAGTTTTTCTTTCCTACACACACTAGATATTTGCATATGGAAATAAGTTTATTTCTCCATCATACTACTATTTAAAGATTCCTACTGACCATTATGCCCATTGAATGGTTTCTATATATGCATACAGACAAAAAGACAGCATGAGTATACAATGAATTTGTGGCTTCTGGGTATGAACATAAAGACACATAACTGTGAGTGAGTAAGCATGCACAGACAGACATAAACTTAATATAAGAAAAGAAAAAAATATCAGACTTGGACAGAAAAGTCGAGTTCACTCTCAGGGTAGGAAATAGGCCTACTAGGATACTAGTCAGGTACTTACAGTGTTCACCATTTTGTCAAATGCTTCTTGAGAAACGAAATAGTAATCAAGTCGGTTTTCTTCACCAAAGTAAGCTGCCCTGGTAGTGTGACAGGGACTGGAAGATATATGGTATAATAAAGAAATAACCTGTTTTCAATCACAGAAGCAGCTATGGAATAGGAGGGGGGGTAAGGGAGAATACTACAAATCATTTTATTTTTAAGAAGAGAAGAAATATGAGAAATATAAAGAGGTGCAAATCATACCACTAATGCTGCATATTTGAAAGATTAACCCATAAATACAAAAAAAAGTTTAAATGTAACATTACATTTTGGCTATAAATCCCCCCCAACCCAGGATAGCCTGAACTGAAGCTGTCACAGCACCCTGTAATAGAGAAATGATGAAACAATTTTTTTTCCAGTTATGTCAGCTTGTGGATGATATAAAGTAAAATCCTAAATATGGAAAAGGAGACTAGGAGTTAGGCTGAACTGTGACGCTAAGAAAAAGATATACAGACCAACCTTTAGATAGACCCCTAATAGTAAGGGGAGAAACAATCCTGAAACTAGGGAGATGAAGTGAGATACAAGGCAGGAAAAGTAATTGCCTGCCACCACATAAGGACAATAGGATAAACCTTAGATACGTGAACTTACTACCAGGATGAAACACAAAAAAAAAGAAACCAACCCAAACTAAACCAAAAATCCCCAACTAAGTCAATGCATGTAGCACTTTTAGATTAAAGTATGCAGTGCCTCATGTTCTATCTTAGGAAATGATATTTTGCTACTTTTTTCTGCTTTGGTTTTGTTTTTCAATTTTTATGTTGTAGGATAACAGGAACAAAAGTGTGATATGGAGCTTTAGCATTGATTTGCACTGATTACAACATTTTAACTCTTTGACTTCTGTTGGATTTTCCTGTTGTCCTGGAAAACATGGCAAAATGCATACCACCTACTAGTTTACCACCTACCAGGTCATTTCTGTTCATTTATTCAAGGTAGCCAAGTAATAAACCATTAAGAAGTTTAGTCCATAATTCAGAGCTGGACAGATCTTAACTATCACAGCATTAGAGGGTACCTCTTTTTTTTTTATCAGCAAGCTGTGGCAAATGAGAACAGTGTGCTACACATGGACTCTGTAAAATTTCACTTCAAAGGCCTGATTTTCTTTAAGATGTTATGAACGCATCTGGCTTTAAAGGTCATTCCTGAGCACTAGCCAGACCGTTTGAGGGTCCAATTTCACTTTATTTTTTGAAATACTTTTAAACGTTACAACCCTTTTTAATTGCAAGGCCATGTTTACATTCAAACTGCCAGGGTATCTTGCATGAAATACATTTTTAATGAGTGGAATGTTTGAAATTTAAAAGTGCAAGCCATAAAATTGCTTAAATCTCCACTGAATAATTAAGATACAACTTTATGGTTGCAATTTTCTGCTCTGTTAAGAGTCTGTCTCTTTCTCTTTTTTTTCCCCACCTCATGCATGAAAAGTTTAGGAAATAAAACACACAAGATAACAACAAAGCTCTT
>VZTL01046702.1:8266-26837 GCA_013400535.1 Scopus umbretta
GGTGGAAGATTTGCTGAAGAGGACCGAGTGCTGCTCCTCATATCCAACCAGCGACTTGGATCCTGCAGCAGAAGACGTGATGGTTCAGTAACAAAAAACACACCAGTTTTTAGTGATCTAAGGGGTTTCAGTGCTTCTCCAGCACTTGCTGATGGACCCCGCACCTCGTCACCACAGGGCGGTGGGGCTCAGCTCAGGCCCAGCCACCATGGCACCCCGGGCTGCAGCAGGGTGCACAGGCCCAGCTGTGTCCCCGGGCCACAGGGAACAGGACAGGACATGGTGTGCTGGTCACACCCATCACCTCTCTAAGAAATCACCCCTCTCAAATTCTTCTCCGGCTCCCAGCAGGCATCGTTTTGCTGCCAAAAGGATGGCAGCATGATAGCCCCGAATCAGTCCCTAGCACTGTGCACACCACGCAGGGCTGGGCCCCACAAGAGGAGTTCTGAGGAGCTCTATGCTTCTTAGATTATTTTTATATTTAGCCAGCTAAGCAAGAACAGCACCCAAGCCCTGCTCTATGGCCTTCCATAGCTAATTGCCAGCTTGCCGCCTGCTTTGTCCATGCCACCTCGCAGGCCCCCAGCCAGCTCCCCTACCCCCTGGGCTGCTCCCTATAAAGGGAGCAGATGAGGTCACCCCATTTTGGGGAATGAATTTGACCATACCCGCACATGCACGGGCTGTTACACGGTTTGTTGGCTATCACAGGTGTAACGGGGTACGCTGCTTTGCCTCTAGAGCGCCTCTAAACTTGGCTGTGGAGCAAGGACCATAACGCAGACCATGTTTGCAAACCCACTTGGGGCATGCAGGGAACGACGAGAGCACACCTCAGTCCCCTGCTACCGAAGCTCAGAGAGATCTAAAGCACAGTAAAGACTAAATAAGCAAGTCTCCGTTAGCCAAAGAGCAAGCATTTACCCTACGGAGCACCAAAGAGAAACTTAACCCAGCCTTGACCGTTCCAGCTGCCAAAGGCTTCCCAGCCCTGAACAGGCTCTCGCACTGGGCAGCTCCCACATGCGGCCCTGGGGAAGACGGGAGGCAGAGACGGGAACATGGCAGTGAGAGTCAGGGCTTTCCTGTAAAAGCGCAGAGTGCTGCAAGATAAGCCATGCTGTCTCTGCCTCTTGGACAAACCCATTGTTTCTCATTTGCTTTTGCAGATTAGTTAGTCGACAAGAGCTGCAAGCAGGGGCTAGACCCTTAAAAAGCAAAAATAACCACATTTAGGAAAATTTTCCATGCCCATAGCTCCACTGAGCATTAAAAAAAAAAAAAAATTAAATACAGGGGCTGTTTGGTTTTACGGCACGATGCATCTTGTCCCACAGCATCTGCCTGCAAAACTCCTCACCGCTTCAAAGGTACCAGGTACTGGCTTCTCTCTCTCACTCCACAACAAACTTTCACAGCTTTTTTGCTAACCCTGTTCTTTGCTCCACAGACACTAGCTACCTTTTCTTTTAATGGATTAACATAACTAAATTAAACTTGGGGAGATTTCTCCAGCCTGTTTTCCCGCTACGATTAAAATTTGCTTCTTCTAAAGGGTTTATGTGCCTAAAAGGCTGCCTGTTTTTTTCAGTTTGGTCTAATAAAAGACACTACCAATCCACACAATCCATACCTCTCTTGAGCACACTTGAAAGGAGAAAAATGTTTACCCAGCGAGAAACATAGCTGGCAAGTTATTTCCCCTGACTGCCTCTGATACCTTTGAAGGTTATTTGCGGGCTCATAAAGACCTCTTTCTCCCTCCCAGCCCAGCTACTTCCAATGTTCAAAGCCACAGCCCAGAGCCTGTGAGCTCCTCATCTGTTGCTGCAGCAACATCCCAAATACAGCGATGCAGGTCTGGTCCCGCATTCCCCAGGTGCCCAAAGTGCCTGGCGTGACCCTACACAGGAGCCCTGGATGCAATGGGCACAGTCTCAGGAAAGGGAGAAGGAGACATCGATGCCTCTTAACTCGGACACCTCCCAAAAATTAAAAAAACAAAAGAAACCCAAAAAAAACCACACACACACAACAAAAAAAACAAACTCAAAACCTGAGCTAGGAAGCCTGATGTGCCTTATTATAAGATAAACTGCTGCAATTCAACCTGATTTTTTTTTTTTTTCAGTAGCTCTCAGCATACAAAGACCAAGTGAAGAGCAAAGAGCAAGAGAAGAGCAAAACCATTGCCTTAGATTGAGGAATGAGGAAAACAAGGCGTGGGAGAGCTGGGACATCAATGCCTGCGTGCACAGGGATAGGGAGAGTCGGTCTGTTCTCCCCACACTAACTGGGGCAGTTCTCTCCATCCCAACAGCCTCCCAAAAAAAACACTAAATCGAGTTGAATGGTCAGGACCATAGCTGTGCAAAAAGGCCCCCTCCTCCTTCTGCAAGCTGCTGTGCCTTCTGCCAGCCCAGCCTGCAGAGGTCTTCTCCAAACACATCCACTCTGTCAAGGCATTACTGTGAATAAGCATCATTCTCCCATCTCCTGCACCTCAGATTACCTTTCTGCTGAAGCAAAAGTCACACTTGCTCCAGAAAAGTACTGAAGACCTAAACCTTTGAGTTGTACGTGCATAGGCTGAACAGAATAGATAAGCGTTCCTGGGGTTTTTATAACCAGGAACACACGTGCATGCACACAGCATTTCATAACCAGCATTAAGAACACTTAAAACACTTTTAAACAAGAAGAAAAAAATTAGGCAATAAACACGCTGGTGCTTTTTATACCAACTTCCGCAGTTTTTTAGTATTACTTTTACTGTGGTGTCATATTTAAACACGGCAATTTGTATCCACTGTTGACCATGTGTTGTACTGGAGACATGGACACGTTTAGAAGCGTCATAAGCACTCGCTGGTGCACAGCTACATTTTGATCAAATTATAAAGAGGTTTTGGACCCTTGTGGAGCTGGAAATGGACTGCGAGCTGGAAGAATTGCTCTGTGCCAGGAGCAAGAGGTGGGACATTCTGCTTTAGGACACATGTTGTCCACTCCAGTTTTTCACCCATTATCAAGACTGAGAAAACCAATGTGAGAGACACATGTCACCTGGACTCTTTGAGGCCTGAGAAGACTGGCAACCCAACCCATTTTTAACCATGTTAAAAATGAGTTCATTTTTCATTACAGCAGGAATTGCAGTACCAAACCAAAACAGTGTCCCGAGAGGTGTGTTGGGGACCTGTCTTCCTGAAGATGTCTCTCTCAGACCCACGCTCAGTCATCTTACCTCACTTCACCTCCATACCCAAGACCTGACCCACTCAGGAAACATGTGGTCAGCTTCTGAAGCAGTGACTGAACACCTACAGCATGACCACATCTCTCCCTCCAGAAATCACAAAGTCCTCCCAACGCCATTTCCACCTACAAACCATCCCACTGTTCTCACCACCTTCCTTTCCCATACAAAGTCAAATGCTTCAGTACAAATACAAGCATTACACATCTAGAGTGAACTGTCCCAGGACAACACTAAATGGGAGCCCAAGTGATTTACTGAAGACCAAAGTGTGAAGCAAGACCAGAACAACTCTGTCCCAAGATCCCGTGCTGTATTCAGTTGCTCTCCTCTGTGAAGTTAAGTCCTCTCATCTAGCCTGCAGAGAGTTGTCCAGGTCCTTCACAGACAGCACTAAGAGCGTAAGTGTCAAGTGACACGGTCATGGATGCAGGTACGCTTTGTAAGACCACCCAGCACCAAGGACCCCTACTTAGGCTGGGCCCAAGCTGGCACATGTAGAGATACTGTCTTGGACCTGCAACAGCAGAGCAATCGACCTGCAGCGCTGGGATGCCACTGCACTGCATGACACGACCAAACTGCTGTATCAGAGGTGCAGCCCACGGAGATGCCAGAAGTCCCCACTTCCTGTCTTGTGGTCTCCATACAAGGTCACGCAGCTTCCCTAGAACATGTGCAGGAGTGAACAGTCCTGTGCTAAAGTCTGAGACACTGAGCAGACTATAAATAAGATCCTCGGAAGAAAGGCAGACCTGGAATGAACCTTCAGAGATCACTTCATCCAACACACCTCCTTTGTGGTCTACCAGAAGCGAATCTCAGACGTGGTGGCAAATTCCCTGCTCTTCCCTTGAAAACGCTCCCCCATCCCAATGCGCAGAGGAAACAAACACACATATAAAAGGAGCAGGGGGAAGTGAAACTAATAAAACCTCAAAATTTAGCCTAATTTTCTGTGTGTCAGCAAAGCTGTTGCCACAATCCTTTAACTAACAAACACCACTCAGTAACACTTACCAAGATGCACATCACTTCATCCATGTCACCCCAACAGTCGAGCCAGAGATCAGGCTCAGAGCCACACCAGGATCCTTTCTGATTGCAGCCTGGCAGATCTAACCAGTCCTTACACAGGCACTGATGCCATGTTAGTGATGAGCTACAACAGTGCTCCAAGCAACGACATCAGGGGAAAGGGACATGCACAGCACCTTCCACCCCCACACAAGTGTAAGCAGAACTGCAAATATGCACAAGACTCCTACCAATTCCGCTCACCTTCCCAAAAAAACCAGTCACAGTGCCTTGCAAAAGGGTGCTCTCGTCACTACAGTATTGCTGCAATTACTGCTTCCTCCGTGCATCCATATTATGTTTACAGCTGACAGTTTGAAGGCACCTTGAGCAGTTTCTATCAACCACACTCTCTGTAGAAGAGGTCATCAGACTGACTATCTGCTGAGAAGTGGACTGGAGTCAGCTACTCATTCCCTACTGGTGCTTAGAGAGAGTCTGAAGTTTCCTCCTTCTTAAAAAGAAAAAAAACAAAACAAAACAAAACAAAAAAACAACCCTAAAATATTGTATTGACAAAGGAGTAGCTTCAAAGTGAAAGTGAGTAGCCTTCAAAGTGAAAATGTGTCTAAAACTTTTTGGGGTTTCTCACCAGGGATTTTAAACTGAAATTTGTCATTGTTTAAATTGAAGAAGGAAGTCTGGACTTTCTGCCCTTTTTTTTTTTTAAACTTGGCTTAATTTAGTCCTCTCCCCACAAAATGTCTCTTCTAGGTAACAGAGAAAGAGCAAAAAAACAGAGAGGTAAAGCCAGGATCGGGTAAACACGGCTTTTCTCCTTTCTCCATGTTTCTCCTTAACAAACAGTTAAGGTGTGGCAGTGGCTTCACATTTTTCATTTTTTAAATTCAAACCACTATCAAACACTGAATCACTTTTCTACCAGATTTGCAAGGACAATCCCTAAATTTACTGCTATTCCCCCAGCATTTTTTTTTGTTTGTTTGTTTGTTTTTTGTTTACCGTTTCAACCGTCCCTGAAAAGTTTTGGGTGAACTTGTGTAAATGGTGCAAATGTAAAAGTGAAGTGCTCAGCTTCAACCAGGACCCCTCTGAGATCTCTTCCCCTTTCTTCTGTCACCAGGTCAGGAAGCCATTTCACAAGATTAATTTAGGCTTCTCTGTAACCTGCCTCTTCTGGTGAAGGAAACAGGACAGTCCGAGCTCAATTAGCAACATATGTTAATTGAGCACTGACACCCAAATGAGGTAGAACCTGGCCTTGTTCTTAGTCTGCTGAGCTTTCTCTTTTCAGCCAAATTAAAGGAGCAGAAACCCCTACAGTTGCTGGAACTGCTACTGGCTGGCAGAATGGCTTGCAGACCACTTTGGAATTGTTTTTGTGGTCAATGTTCATTCTGCAAAGAGCTTTCTCATACTTTGCCATGCTCATAAATGCATGAAATGCTGGCTGAATCCCAAACCCAGCTGTGCTGCTGTCAGAAAGGCATGTGTCTCCTGTGAAGCCCTTTAGTGGGGATGGGAAGACACCAGGCAATCCCTCCAGCTGTGTCCCACCTGTGTGACAGGTTACAAGCACAATAGCAGAGCATGGACATTTTTCCTGCTAAGTAAGGTACGATTTTGCAAGAGTAATGTGGTAAGTTTGATGGCCAATGGCATGAGAAGCTGAAGGAGGCCGGGGCTCTCACATTCATCTCCTGCTCACGTGTGACACCACCATTGATTTGATTATTCACGTGCTAAAACCAAGAGATGTTTCATGTTTGAAACAGAAGCTTCCTTGGGAGAAGAGATACAGGGAGTGAAGATTCTCTGCCCAGAAATACAAGACAGACTTGGGAAAAGCCTCCGCGACCCAGAACATGATGCACCAGATCACACTGATGGTTAAGAAGAGAATTTGTCCAATTTTGAGACCACTGGAAGGCAAAGAAAATTAGAAAGCAACGTAATATTCAGCCAGACTATCTTGGCAATGTCTCCCACTCTGTTGTCATGCTTGGTAGCCCCGACCAAAATTAGCAGGCTGCAGAAAATTAATTGCTTCAGGGGAATCCAGTTCTTACCCATCTTTCCATCTACATCAGGCCTCCATTCCACCGGTCCCAGACACTTGTACCTTATCCTCCACTCTCAAGCATCCACCCTGTAATAACAAACATACACAGAGTTTACAGGTGAATTTTGACATAGAGACAGAGACTGAACAGGCCCACCCTTCACAAAGCATTTCCCCACCACCACCTGGGCTGGAGGAAAGACGACAACCATTTAGTTAGGAATTGAGACCAGGAGTCTGCCCTCCTCTACACACCCCAAAGGTAACACACTACAAACCTGGTACCTTTTCGTTTTTAAAATCATGGAGTAACCACCTTGCACTTGTGCCACAGGTCTCCTTTTGTTAAGAGCAGACCATCCTTTATACATTACACCTTTAACGTATTTTTATATTATTTAATGTAACCTTAATGCAATGCCATCTTTAACGCATTACATTTTGCGGCATCCTTATGAAATAACACTCACTTGGGGAACAGACCAACAGCAGGACACGGAAAGTCAGTCCAAGCCTGTATCAAAGCAGAAACCTAAATTTAGGCCTTCCAAATTCCAGCCAAGGTTCCTCAGGGCTGGAGCGGCCTTCCTCTGACAGCATGGGAAAGAAACCCTGAGTCTGGGCAGTTCTCGGCAGCAACGTATGCCCCATACGTCCGTCCCTCTTGGCAGGCCGTGCCCCTGCAGCCCTTCCAGAGTCCCTGCCTGCTGCCAAGTGCTACCCATGGCTACCCGCTGATGTGCCCAAAACCGATGCAGAAGGGGGTTCAGTCACCTGGCACGCTGCATTTAGCCAAAGCTCTGTGCCCAGCAAAAGGCTGGGTTTTTTTTTTGCTCGCCAAGAAACTTAGAGGCTAAACCTGAGCCTGCTGGAGTCAGTCCTGCTCACTGGTGGAAAACCTCATTTTAGACTGAACAAAGGTATAACCCACCTCAAGATGGGCACCTTCTAAACAGCAATGTGATAGAAGTGATCAGCAAAGGCCAGTCCACTTTAGCTGACCGATAAGCACACAGATTTCTTGGCCATAAACCTGCATGACAGCACAAGTAAATGGAGAGACATCTCAAGTACTTCATCCAACTTGCACGGAGAGAGCAAGACATTCCTGTCCTGCAGTCACTGCAGGCAACATTGCCCCAAAGTCAGAGAGCTCTGTGTGTGCCAGGACACAGAAATGAATTCTGCAGGGTTACACACCACAATTTGGGCAGAAGCAGCAGAAAAAGCCACTTCGAAAAATCCCCAGCTCAGTCAAATCCATTTAAACACAATTTAAAAAAAAAAAAAAAATCTGAAGTGAACCAGGAACGATCGCAAGCGTGGATTAAAATGATTTTCTGCAAGCAGGAGGATATTTATCCAGCCTATTTTGAGAGAGACGAGCAGGAAGGGAAAGCGATAAGAAAGCAGGAGAGGCGGAGACGTACGTATGCCCCGAAGTGCGTGGTTCCTTTTGCTGCTGCAGCTTCCTCTCAAGACAGCACCATTTAGCCTAAGGGCCCTTGGCCAGCGGGGACTCTGCTCTCTCAGTTTTCAAGACAAAAGAGGAGTCAAGGAAGTAACTCACAGGCTTGGAAAGGTTTAAAATCCTATCTTGAGAAGGAACCAGACAGTGTATGCAAAAGTGGATCAAGAGAGAGCAGAAAAACACCAGAAAGTAGTGTAAAAATTCCACTCGATTATAAAAAGAGCAGGAAATGGCCCAAATCTTCACTGCTTTTACTTTCAAAATTGATGCAACACTTCCAGCAATTAAGCTGCGTGCAGAGTTTGCACCAAGGGCCACCTGCAGATAGCCTGGATTAACCCTAAATTCCTGGGCTAGCCCAGGTTAACTCACTCATCAGTGTAACACACTTTTCTAATGGCTTTTTGGAGACCTTCCAGACCTTTGCAATCCGTATCTAGTTACAAAGGTATGCGCCTACAGGAACCATGCACACAAACCCTGGAAAAACAGGTGACCTTTCCACCAGCAGAGCCCTGCCCTGTGCTCTTCTCCATCATCTCTGCCATAGCAAGCCCCCCCGAGACCCCACTGCCCAGCTCTCGTGAGCAAACCAGCCCCCCGCACGCAGCGCGGGAAATCTCCACGGATACACGAGAGAAAAATGGTTCTCTATTTTCGCAGATCTCTTCAATCCTGAGGACAGCCAGCCTTCGAATTGGACTGCAAACACTGGCGATTTCCGTGGCTTCCCAAAAATACATACCAGGAGCTTCCTGTTACAGAGGACAAATTCCTGTTTCTAGTACAAATTCTACCCTTTCATTACCTCCCTTAGAAAACAGGGGGAGCGGAAAGGGAAAAAATAAGAGGGGACAAAAAAAAAAGGCAAAACCCTTTTTCTACTCTGATGCACTTCAAAGCAGCATCCCCCTTCTCCTGCCACTAAGCTCCCTGATCAGAGCCTTCAAGTGTCAGCAGTTTACAACGCAAACCTTAGCGAAGTGCCAGCTCCCAGGGATGCTGGGGTGATGCAGTTCTCATATCCCACATTTGAGTCCTGCACGCAAGAGACTTTGGCTGCTCCTGTCTGCTCAGGAAAGTGCTGGAGGTGACTTACCCTGCAGGAAAGCCCAGTATAGATGCTCTCATCTGGAATAAAAGCAGCTTTGATTTGACTGAGCTGAACTCAGTTCTGCAGCCGAAGTGGCTCAGCGTCATTACAGCTACACGAGTGCAGAGTAGTAGCACGAAAACTATATGCGAGGTCATTAATCCACCTTAAAAATTAATCCCAGTTCTTCCCTTTTCACCCCATACTCGTGGCTGGGAAGGGATTAAGCAAGGCTGAGTTCAAGGGAGGCAACAGCAACGTACTGCCCAGCTAGATGTGACTCAAGCCTCTGTGCACCTCAGTTGTGGAAAGCAAAGCAGGGGAGGAGAAGAGCGATTTTTCCCTGGATGTGAGGGAAGACAAAAAAGTGACTGGAAGAGACTTACTGGGAGGAAGGATGTAAAATGAGGCTTAGGAAAGCTTGAAGAGCGCATTCCAGCATTGAGATCTGGAGTCACCAGCAGCCTACCATTGATTTGAAATGGGATTTACAGCATCGCTTACCCCGAAAAGGGCTGTTCCTACCCCACAGAGGCTCAGCATCCAAGATAAAACACGGCCGCCAAGTCGGGATGTCTTGCCACTACTGCAAGTGACATCTCCCTCTGCAGTTTATCATCCCCAGGCTTCCACGGAAAGCAGCACCTACTTATTCCTCCCTGAGCACCACTTAACACTTTGGTTTGAAGTGTAGGGACACACCGCTGTAAAAAAAATAATAAGCCACAGTTGCCCCTGAAACATGGCTCAGCTGGAAAGCTACTCAAACTAGCATTGCTAAAATTGGGACTTTCCTTGTTTTTTCAAGCAGCAGGGAACAACATGTTGGGCTCAGAGAGTTTAACAAGCAAGAGTCAAGCGGAAAAAATCTCTCCTTTTTAAGAGTTGACCACATTAACTTTCAGCAAGTTTCCGGGAGTCCTGCCAGGGCGCTGGAGTTTTGTATACTACGGAACTGTTAAAAATATTATTGTAAATGTTATTTTCAAAAAGCTTCAGAGGCCAGGGCTGGGGTAGTGTTAAAAACAACAGCAAAGCAAGTGAGATTGTTTTAACGCTGAGAATACAAACGCATGCATGCTGATAACTCAGTCAAGCAGCCTGCAGGCTTGGCAAAGATGTATTCAAATGCAAAGAAAGAGCGTTGAAATATTACAGGTTTCCTCAGATCATCTCAACCTCACCCTTATAGTTTTGTTCCAGATGCTATAGGACATTTGACCTGATGCACATAGAGCTGCCCTGGAAAGGGGTTCCATGTTTAGGGGCTACACAAAAGAATGGCTGATTTTGGTGACGCTTCAGACACAGAAGACCCTACTCTCATGGAATTTTTCTGCTCAGGTTAGGATGTGTCACACAGGGTTAGTCAAAGAGTAGCCATTTAAGACTATGCATCTATGGTTATGAGCATGTAACTGAGATGGACATTTTGCAAACACTTGTGTAACTGGGGCAGGTTTGCAGGTGTATCTCCCAAGTAGGCTCAAGGGACAAACTGCACAATTCAAGATGAGGAGGTAAAAAACTTTCCTTAGCACGCACTGGTCAGGCTGCTAAGCCTAAGAAGTGACATACATGCATCACCATAGCTCACATAAGGAGCAAGCCAGCGCTCCGGCAACTACAGCACATGAAACCCAACAAACAGTTCTATATGAACACCCATCAGTTGAGGTTTCTTCTCCCTATTTTTGGGCACGACACCGCAAAACTGCTTAAGAATCTTTTTCACAACATATGTTGCTGGGAGAAGAGATCTGTGCTTAAGAGCCGTCGTGCACGATGGAGGATACCTTTAGTCAGTGACCCAGTGTGACCCAGCTGTATTCAACGTCTGCTTCTAAAGAAAAATCTCCTGAGCCATCCTGTTGATTCCAGCACATGTACATAGAAGAGCTTTAACACCTGCATGATTCCTGCTGTCAACTTCCATGGCAGCCCTTTAAAACAGCCATTGGGATCTTAACACCTCTCCCTTCTCAACCCTTCCTCTTCCCGCAAATGACTTTCTAAATTACATGTTGCAGACAGCGTGCTGCAATAATTTTTTTTTCAGTTAGTTCCTCTTCTTGCTTTACAGTAATAATCCTTTTACCAAATGCAGTGGGATAATCAGTAATTTTACATTTACATAAAATAGATTTGGTTTTGCATACAGAACTCAAACTTCTAGAAACCCATAGAACAGGAAAGCAAATCAACAGGACTAGAAAGGATTCCTCCATCAGCAAAAACCAGGCAACACAGCCCTATCAGGTCAGAGTTAATGTATTCTTTCATATATGTAACAGACAAGTCAAGCAAAGCAAATTTCCAGAGAACACGCATGGTCCCCGCCTGTTTGGTTTTTCACTTGCATCAAGGCCTGAAGAGCACAGAACCATGTCTCTACTGAACTTGCAGTTGTTAGAGAGGAACTGCCTCCTCCAGCAACTGGCAGAGCCGAACCAATTTGCAGACACCCTGATTACACCCCAAAGCCCACCTCAGTCCCACCATACACTGTGCCAAAATGCAAATTTTTACATCAGGCGTTTAAGTGACAAAGTCTAACAGATAGTCATCTCCTGCAACCTCGTACGTTCATCTCTGCTGGTAGCCAGCCGAGCCATAATTATTTAAACACACATCCCTGCTTGCTGAGGATGACGCTCTGCTGCTAGAGGATAGCAGCATTCTGCATCATTTCCCCTTTTACAAGGCAAAATCCTGTCTTCGGATAGTTATCTGTGTACTTATAAAGCAGAGAGAAACCCTAATCCAAGTTACACCAACAGAAACCCCCCGATTTCAATGAACATACACCCCTAAGCGAACACAGCAAAGGGGAAGGTGTGTCTCTATGTACAAGGCAAAATAACAACACAGAAGAGAATTACGATTTCTTCCTCCTGCAGGTTTTCATGGCCTTTTTTTGTGCTTCTCCTCAAATGACTGAAGACTTGGCGAGGGGGGTGGGGGGGTGGAATTAAAACAAGAAAGCCTATCTGGAAAAGTGGGGCTTCAGGCCTCTTTCTTTTATGTCCCTGGGAAAAAGGAGGAAGAAGAAGGAAGAGATATCAAAAAGGAGGAATAGATACTACAACCTTTAGATAAAATATGCTCTCAGAAAAGCATTTGTCTTAGAGCAAAATCTTTCCTGGCAAAAGCAATTGAGAGAAAAGCATCTGCGCAGCACCAATCTGCTACCCGGCATCAGAAACGAACAGTCTCCATGAATGAAGCTGTATGCCAAAGAGCTGCAAAGCCAACGTTGTGCAACGGAGAACCTGGCCTGACAGCCGGCATCTGCAGCCGGGACTGGGATACCCAGTTCTCCCCAGGGATAACGGCAGACAGGAACCAATCCCGTCTCCATGGCTTTTTGACCTCTAAGACCGTCAAAAGCTTTACAAACTTTAGGACTGGTCTAACATGCTCTAACAGGGAGGTTAACGTTAAATGACCAGGCTTTGGACTGGGAAGGAGGGAGGTCCATCCCATCCCCTAAGTGGGCAGCAAGACCTCACGGCAGTATCAAGTGGCTTTTAAGCCACTGTGCTATCTTCCACGCTCATCCTACCTTCTAGCTGACCCACTTTATGTCACTTGCAACATCCTGCTGACAGCATACAGGATAATGCCTGTATCTCCTACCAGTTGTCCAACCAGCCTTTGTAAACCACCATTTACCCTCAACTGGCTGTGATCGATAGTCCCTCTTGCAGCCATCCCACCACACAGCTTCTTCTTTAACAAGCTGCAGCCTCACCCCCACAGCTCGTCTAGATTTGATTGATCACAACAAGACTTTCCAATCGACTGTGAAGCCGAGGGATGTGGACTAATTGACCACTTTCTGCTCTCTCAGCAGCTACCTGGTTATTTTGCTCCTTCCTCACGGGCAAGAAGCGTGAGCTCCACAGCACATGGAGAGACCAGGAGCTGAAGATCAGCCCCCAAAAGCCACTGCAGAATTTGCAAGGTCCTTTTCTTGCTCATGCCACTTCTGCCATACAGTTCGAGATCAAGATCAGACCATGGGGAAGAAGCCCAGCTCAGCAAGCATTTGGTGGCAAGCAAAGATTAAAAGGCATCTTGCGTTTTTGGGCAGAAGGACCATGTATCTGCATAGCCCCAGGACACTGCTGTCTCCACAAGCGGCTGGCTTGTGCGTGCCATTGGTGGGGTGGTGATAGGGTTACGAAACAGAAACACGTGGGTCATCTTTCACAGAGGTTTTGTTCTTCTTGTCTTCTTGACTTGTAGTATCACATGAACTCAAGTACACTTGCCTTCACGCGTGACTAAACATGATAAAAAATGAGCCATCAACAGTGTGGGAACCAGGCTGGGCAGCACATGGCCATACACTCACACAACCTTACAGTTCTGGGGAGCATATGTATTGCCCATGGCTCAAAGCTCTCAGGGCCTCCCAGGGCTGCCCTGCCTCTCCTGCCAGCCCTTCGCCATCCAATTTTCACATGGTTGTGGCTCTGCAGAGCCTGCACATAGGCTGTCACTTGCTGCAGCACACCACAGCTTCTTCCAGAGAAGTAGAAGCAACCTCAAGTTGCCCAACCTGTGTCACCCGAGGCTGTCATGTAACGGTGACCTGCTTCCCCCAGTGCAAGGCAGCAGGTCACAGCTGCTGTGCTGGTTCTTCTTCATTCCCCAAGCCCAGTGGGGAGGGAAGAAAAGATGAGGAAACTGAGGAAAAAAAGTAGATCTTGCCTCTAAATCCATCTTAGGGCATTGCAGAGTGTAAGGCTGAGCATGACAGCTCACCAAGGCCAACAGCAGCCTGCAAGGGAGGCAGAGCGATGAGTAATTTCCTTTCCTACAGCGTCCAGCCTGGTGCGGTGCAATGGAAAGTCGCAGGCAGCAGAAGGCTGTGGGCCTTCTCAGCCATCTCAGAGGAAGTCTGACCTGAAAACCCTCAGAAGAGAGAAGCCCATCACCCTCGAGACGGTGGACCAACCCTGAACTATGAAGGCAGCCAGCAGAACAGCTCTGAACTGGAAGACCATCAGAGCAGCAGTTGCTCAGCTGCTCCAAAATCAGGTCACTTATTGGGCACAGTGGGGAAACAGTCGACTACTTTTAGAAGGAAGCTGTGGAGAAATACAGTTCAACTCCATATTGATTTCCACAGCCCTGTTACAGACAGACAGAATTAATTTCCAGGATGGAAAGAAACATATGCCTACATATCAAAACAAAATACAGAAGCCTTTCCAGTTCTTCAGCTGCATTTCAATGGAAACCAGAAGGCTGTCATGATGGAAAGCTTTCAGTTTTCTAATTAATCCTCCCTGCTGAGCATTTAATTCCGCTAATTGATGAGGAGAGGCAGTGTCCAGACAGCGTTTGCAATTGCTTTTTACATCTTTAGACCAAGTTTTCTCTAAATTAAATAATAATATGGCAGATTCGCTCCCTGCATACACCGTTCCCTACTCCAGGCTCTCTCCTCCCTAGAAGATGTCTGGCTGAGGAAAGGGAGGCGAAGCTCATCTCAGGGCTCATTTACAAGTGTTGGAAATTTTCCTGGAAAACGTCATCTGTGATACCGTCGCTTCCAGAGAACGTGCCAAGAGAAAGACCACTGGTGCCAGGGACATGGTCTGTACCGTGAAACACCCAGCTCCTACCCTCCACAGATCTAGGGGATAGCTTCTCCTGATTCAAAAGAGCAATCGCTTAGCCAAGAGATGTCTCATAACATGTCCAGCACCTCCAAAACAAAACGCACCGTAGTGTCAGGAAACAGATCATCAAGCCACAGCACAGCCCCAGGGGCTCAACACAGTGCCACCACCACCAAAAACATCTCACTGGTGGGAAAGCAGGCTTGGTTGCTCACCTGCACCACAGAATGGTCCTGGTCTTCAGTCCTAAATATTCATCTCACACTGGTGTTGACCAGGAGACACCTCTGGAGCCAATGGAATGATCCTAAATGCAAAAGCCAACACAGTCTCAACACGAGAAGGCAGTTCAGCACATGCCTAGGCATGAAATTTCTGCTCTCATCCCCTACCGATGTTCATCACATGCTCTAGTTCTTTCCTGGATTAGTTAAGGACGGGATCTGTCTCTTTATACTCAACACTCAGCAATTTCAGTCTGGGACATGCTAAGCGCTCTGAGCTGCAAATGAAATCGGGGAGTGTGAAATAAAAAAGTACACATGCATGAGGCCATGGTATGATTACTGAGGAGTAATAAACGAAGCAGTGTTGATAGTCCCCAAGCTCAGTCCTGAAACGCCAGTGCTGATCTGTTTGTCATAGCAATAGCATTTCCACCTGCACCTTTCTGACATCTCCTCTGGGAGTCTTCACGCACCACTGCCATAGATCATGGCCAACAGAGCGCAGGCCAGCTGTGCAGATGTCTAGCTGGCTGACCTCTCCCTACCAAAAGGCTTCTAATTTTTTTCCCCTATTATTATTAGTTTTCAAACCACCTACTCCATCATAAATATAAAGTAAAATTAGCTTATTCCTAGAACGTTAAAAAAAGACAAGCTGACGCTTGCACAAACTGAGTCCCAGCAAGCCAACGGGAAGGCTCCAAGCACGCAAAGAATGTCGAGTCTAGAGCTTTTGGCCCTTTTACTCCAAAATCCTATTGCTGCAAGCAACTTGCGCACGTGCAGGTCGAGTCACGCGCATGCAGAGCTCTTCACCTGCACAGGCTGGCTGCTACTCTTCCATAGTACCCCAAGTAAACTACTCCTGTCTGCCCAACAGCCTACTAATAAATATACTCCAGGGAGAAAAGTTGCACGCCAGTGGGGAGGCGGACAAGATGATCTAATAGGACCTTTTCCATCTCTTAACTTTTATGCTTAGTCACAGGATAAATATCTCCTGCGTTGTAAAGAAACATGCTGGTTTTGCTTGCCTGCTTATGTTGGGAGAGCGTTGCCCTCCGAAGACATTTCGTTTTCTGGCTGTTATTTCACTCACACTAACAGGACTTACCCAAGGAGAGTTAAGCAAAGGAATACTTTCATTTGCCTGGCTTTCGGCTTCAGTGTGCTCGGAGGCACCCGAGTGAGTCCCCTAATTCCTGTCCCAGCAGCCACAAGCAGCGCAGGAACCTCATTGCTGCATCACCAGAGTACTCGGGCTTCTCTGAGCACTCAAGCCTGATCCTGTCCAGTGTGGAGAGGCACCCAATTTACTTTTTTGCAGCAAGCAGGTTAGCAAGAGAACAGACAGAAGCATGCCTTCCATCACACAGCCAGGTCAAGCCTCCTGCGACAGGCTGTCAAAAAGCAGCTCAAAAAAACCCCAACCACTCCAGAAAGGGAAATGCAAGGAACCAAAGGGTCTGGGGAGAAGAGAATCCAATGCAGCTTAGACAGAATAGAAGGGTTTGGGTTGGAAGAGACCTTTAGAGCTCATCTCGCCCAACACCCCTGCAACGAGCAGGAACATCTCCAACTACATCAGGTTGCTCAGAGCCCCATCCAACCTGACCTTCAACGATTCCAGGGATGGGACCTTTACCACCTCTCTGGGCAACCTGTTTCAGTGTTTCACCACCCTCATTGTAAAAAATTTCTTCCTTATATCCAGTCTGAATCTCCCCTCTTTTAATTTAAAACCATTACCCCTTGGACTATCACAGTAGGCCCTGCTAAAAAGTCTGTCCCCATCTTTCTTATAAGCCCCCTTAAGTATTGAAAGCTTACACTGCAATTTGCATTGGCACTGATTCATGGCGCTAGCAGCAGCAAGGCCCCCTCTCTCTAAGTTTGAAAACGCAAAGGAAGTGCAGTCATGCAGAGAAAGGTCCAGCAGCTGTATTACTCCAGCATCTCCAAGGTGTGTTCAAGCAAAGCATGCACCAACATGCAAGGTTGCTACAGGAGACCATCCTCACACATAATCCAAAGGGCAACTGAGAGACTCAGGATCACAGATCTGCAAATTTCACCATGTAAGGAAAAAAAACCTTTTACCATATAAATTAAAAAAAAAAAACCCAAAAACAAACCACCGCACTCTTGTAACAAGACAGACACCAAGGGATGGGGAAGCAAAGCTGGCAAGGGAGTTGGGAGTAGAAAGTTTTGCTTCTGTTCCTAGTTCATCTGCTGGACCACGGGATGACCCTAAGCATTGTCAATGCTCATAGGATTCAGTCCTTTCAAAAGTATGCG
Source organism: Scopus umbretta (assembly GCA_013400535.1). Taxonomy (NCBI): domain Eukaryota; kingdom Metazoa; phylum Chordata; class Aves; order Pelecaniformes; family Scopidae; genus Scopus; species Scopus umbretta. Next base: position 25,357 of record VZTL01046702.1, read on the forward strand.
GTTCCTGAAGTCACATGATTAATCAGAATCCACACTTCCTTTTTTTTTTGTTAAAAGGAAGTATTTGTAGATGTCATAAGTTGAAGAAAGAAGTGTAAGTCATGAAGTTTGAAATACTCAAACAAAAAGAAACATAAATAAAATGTTTAGAAAAAAATTGCTAAACTCAATTATTCTTTTTTTGAGGAGGGAATGTGATCCAGGATTCTTTTCCCCCAATACTATATGCTGGAAGCCTCAGACTGGGTGGGGGAATGACTTAATTTGGAGCGGGGGGGAGAATCCAACATCCCCATCTGTAAGTTCCAGATGAGCAAATACAGCTTTCATCGCAACACCTGCCTGGAAGCTAGGTAGCCGCTCTGAGGTACCCTGATGCTGGCCTCCCTAGTCAAAAGAGCATTATGCACTGGGGGACAATATGAAGGCACAGCAGTTAAAAAAAAAAAAAATTACAGCAAAACAGCTTGCCAAATTTTGCTTCCACTTATTTCATCCAGCATCAAGCAGGATAAAGCCCTGGAAGTCAGCTACACCAGCTCATCTGCTGGCATTCTCCGCTCATCAAAACTACCAGATTTATAGCTGCTAATGAGTCTTGCCCAGCAGAAATACCTTATAGTAATAACGAGCCTGTAAATAAGAACTTGACCTTCCAAAAAAGCCTTTGTTGGCTCTTACAGAGCTCATCCCGTGCTGCTGCCGAGGCCTGGTGCAGTGCTGTAGCCCACTGTGCTAGCCACCGCGGCACTACAGGCACATGGGCTACAGCTAGCCACCACTGAAGGGTAACGACCCTCGGCCCCGCATTCCAATATCCACCAGCACAATGAAGGAGAAGACTGCAGGTCACATTTATTTCCTTTTTTTGCATGGAAGAAAACTATTAAGATCGAGAAGACTTGCACCTGGGGTGTGCTATGCTGTGCATTGAATATCCACGGAAAAAGGGGATAAACCCTACACTTGTGATTAAATCAGTTGCCTTCACCTACTCTGCCCAAAGCTAAGACACAGAGAAATTCAGAGAACAGGAAGGACGGCAGCTTCTGGTGCGGGGTGCTTGCACAGGCAGCAACCCCAGAGCCAACCCCAAGGAGTAGCGTCCATCGCCCCGACTTGAGCTCAACTGTGCTTTTCCTCGAGCAAAAAGGGTTTGCTTTTCGTCAGCCGGGCAGCCAGAGCCGAGGGCAAGCCAGCTGTTCCTGCCTCGCAGGACAGGCACGGGGACAGAAAAAGGAAGCCTCGCTGTTCTTGCTGGCAAACGTTTCTGGGTTTCTGTATTATCTCATCTTTGAGATTACAAGGAAGTGAGCGCAAACCTGTTCAGTCACATTGTTCCTGCTCACTCCTGGCCAACAGCCGGGCCATTATGCTTCTGTGTTCCCGCTGTTCCCAGGGCAGAGCTGCTGCCCCGCTGCAGCCCTCGGGCAGCTCTGACCCGTTCCCGCAGCGCATCGGCACACGTTTCTGCTCGCCCC